>OY747718.1:42550216-42600216 GCA_963556495.2 Valencia hispanica
CCAAAAACCAACCATCCATCCGTCCATCATCCAACCATCCATTCATCCATCCATCCATCCCATAGAGGAAGCTCACTGCAGCATCCTGTTTTTTGGAGCTTGTTCTCATATCTCATGATAAAAGCTTCATGTTTCGGCTAAACTCCTTATGCAACATCCTCCTTGCTGCTGATATGTACCTATTCATCTCAGGGCTCTATCTGGCCATCAGTCACTAGGAAGAAACAAAAACATTTATTGTTATTTATTTCAATTTTTTAATTCGTTAAATTTTTTTCTGTGTTTGTAGGGTCTTGTGTGTATCTTTATACGCACTACATGAAGCACATCTGGTACATAGATGTGCTCAGAGCTGAAATTTCTATCAGCTACAGTCACGTCTTTAACACAATAACAAGCCTTAAAGACTCATCTCTTAATTATGCCAAATCCCACCACCATAATTGCAGCTCCAGAGGGACTCTGTGCAGATTAATCCACTGATCCCCCTTTGTGCAAATGTCTCCATTAAATGACAGGGACTGACAGCTACAAGGAGCTTTCTGAAACACCCTAACATCTTTATAACTGTGACACGCTGAGCTGCGGCTTCCTGAAGCTCCATATTCCAAAGTGACACAATAAGCTATCAAAATCAAAAGCGACTGCTGCAGCCTGTGATTTCTGGGTATAAATATAGCACTTACTTTTCTCTACAAAGTGTGTGCGTTTGAACTGCGAGTTTGTGTTTCTGCAGCCTCAGTATATCCTGGTGAAGCCAGTTTTTTTTTCACCTCATTTTCCTCCCTAGATAAGGTGTAAAACACACAAAACCAGGAGCAGATATCCTCCAAAGGTCACCTACCTTCAATCCTCTGACATATGACGGGTTTTTTTATGTCAGGGAGCTGTGACATAGAGCAGAAACATCCCTCCACCTCTGATCTCACTGCTGAGAAAGTGGCCCACGCTGGTTCGTTTCTTCCAATGGTGCAAATTCAAGATAATCAGATAAAAGTGGATCAAATCTGCAGGCCTGATGGAGCCTGATGATGATGAGGAGAGAATGATGATGAGTCCAGTTTGCAGTGTTACAGTGCTGAGAGCTGAATGAAGGGAAACTAAACCAGCAGTGTGGAGAAGGACAGAACAGCTTGTTTTATCCTTTATTTAGGACACACACAAAAATCTGATCTGTTATGTGACATAATGACAAAACTGCACATTCAGTCCGACAGCGTTAAATATTTATGGATGGGGACACCTATCTAACTACTTTTGTAGGGGACATATTATGCCAGTCTCTGCTGCCTCTATAAAAACTCCTAACAGGATTAAAAACCATCCATCCATTGTTTTTTGCAAATACTTGCTGTCAGAAATCTTGTGCTTCTACAAGTCGTTTAAAAAAGTACCTTATTGTGACGTCACAATAAGAGGAATTTGCATATAACCGCCCCTCACCTGTCAAACCCCGCCCACAGATTCCATGCCATTCTCATGGCATGTAACAAGATGGGTAGGCGTGGGCTAATGCATAAAAGTGACAGAGGATTGAGCTGGTGAGATCACTTTATTATGTGAGAGTAATTTTATACAAAAAACTTCACTAACATGTTTTGTACAGATCATAAATCTATCATATTGTATTATATTAAAAAGAGGGCTTTAAGATCTGCAAAGCTCTGGCACACTCCTCTTCTTCCTGGATTTGTTCATAATAACATAAAATCCTAAAACTGATTTGGCCTGGGTTACCTTCACTGGGGCTGCTGGGGTGGTGCCTCAGTCCCACAGGAGATGTGTAGCTCCTCCATCCAGAGGAAGGAAGCTGTCTGTCAGAGTCCGCTTTGGATGCAGCAGAGCACTGTAAACAGACACCAGTTTTACATGAACTAACCATGCAACTTTCTCCTGAAAATTATAAAAATGATCCATACTGAAGAATAAGCAGCTCCCCTCTGCAGCAAACTCAGGCAAAAAATAGACATTTAAACAGTAAAGTTAACAGAGGCTCCACAAAATGGGAAAATATGAAAATAAAAAGCAGATAAATCAAAATGTTAAACTCATTCTGTTTGTTTTATGCTTTTTTATTTTGCTGTCATGCACAAATAATTTATGAAATACTTTTTTTGTCATGGTCTTTGGATTTTGTGTTGCAAGTTTGTAGTTTTTCCTTCCACCTTGTTTTCTTCCCCTTTTTACCCCAAGGTGCCCTCTTGTTTTGTTCCTCCTTTGTGTCTCAAGTTAGTAGTTTTTCCTTTTTCTGTTTAATTATTATATTTATTTATTTATGGCACCCCATGGTTTCCTCTTTCCTGCTCGATGTGTTCATCTTTGTTTATGTCCACCTTCTCATTTGTGTTTCCTTAGTTTATTTCTCTTTAGATAATTTCCTTGTTTCTTTCTCTCCAGAGTTTCCTTATGTCTTCCTTCTGTTTTCTAGTGTTTCCTTTAGCCTCCCTTTAGATTCCTCTGAAACTTATCATTGGTTTGTTTCTTAAGGGTTTTCTGTTTCCCTTCTCCTTCCTGCTTCTCTGCCACTCTACTCCTAGTCCAGCTTCCTCTAATCACCACCAGCTGCAACTGTTTCCCTTAATTGGTCTCCTGCTCCTTCTCTGTTCACATCCTCACTCTCCCCTCAGTATATATTCGGTTCTCACTCAGTCACAACTCGCTGGTTCGTCTTCATTCTTCCCCGCCTGGTTCCTGCCTTCCCTGTTGCCCGGCTACCTTCCCTTCTTGGTTCCTGTTTTGACATTTCTGCAGTTTTTGATCCTCCTGAGTTTTGGAAGTCCTTGTTTTGTTATTATTAAAACATTCTTATTTACTTTTCTGCATTTGGGTCCTCAATACAAAAAACATGACATTTTTGTTGAAAAATTGTTGATAAAAAAGCAGGAATATAATTTATTCCCAGTGACGGTTATTAAATATATAAATTAATGTTGCTAGACAACTAAAGAGCTGCATTTTTTTGTTTTGGATAATAGTTTTTTTTTATAGAAATAAACTTGCTTTTCTAACTTTTTTTTTTTTTTTTCATATTTTATTTTTTCATTCTTGGGGAAAATATTGTTATATTATGGAATTAAGCTAAGTCTAATACCTGTATTTTTTTTATTTATTTAAATGTATTTTAATTATGTGTTTGGGAAAATACAAATACATAAAAATAAGTAAATGAATAGAATTTGTCAAACAATCTCATCTCCAATTTTTTTCCTTTCGTTGTTTCAGTTTGATCTTTTTATTTCATGCTCATATTCTTTGTTTTTCTTTTTTTTTTTTATTAAACTTGGTCTTTTCATTATTTTCTTAATATTATTTCAAGATATTTCCTTTGTTCTTTACGTAAAAATGAATTAAAACCATTTTCCATTCTCTCAAAAGGAAGTGGGGTACAGAAACCAACACATTTTGATCAACTCCAACACTAAAGAGACAAGCAATGATCTATTGAACATTTTAATTACGCTCTATAATTAACATATTATCTCCTACATCCCCGTCATGGTGAATGATCTGCTCTCATCAGTGATTAATACAGAGCAGGTACAGCTGGGGCCATATAAATAAGAACTCCTGCAGTTTGGTGTAATGATTTGCCCGTTAATGCTGATAACTGAGCTTACTGAGAGTGTGGGAACACTGACATAAAAACGCCTGATGAGATGCTGCTGCATCATTAAAGTTTATGTTGAGCCACAACATCTCCACAAACATGCAGACGCAGTGAAGATAAATGTCATATGTAAATTATTGGGTCAGCCTCTGCAATGTGCAAAGTTATAACCATCAAGTTCCCATTCTGCTATCAGCACTTCTGACTTACTAAATAATGGTGTTATTCAAATATAGATAAATACTCCCTCCACCTTATCAGCAACCCCCTCAGAGCTTCTGCAGCCATGAAGCTGTATTATTCAGCCTGAATTCACTCTGAGGACACAGGGCCAGGAATCACTGCAGTGTGCTTTACAAGGGAAGAGTCATTTTTAATCTGCAGGGATCGCCGGCTGGCTGGCTGTTCCTCTCCAGATGCAGCGGAGCGTGGCCTGCTCAGATCCCTGCCAGCTGAACCTGACAGAGAAACTTCAGGATGCTGCATCTTGGAGGGCGGGGGTGAAGGGAGGGATATTCATAAATGGGCAGATTATTGCCAGAGTGATAAAAGAGCCGTGTCATGTTCGGGGAATGGGGCAGAATGGGAGGAACGAGTCGATTGATGTGTAACATTAAAGGGACATTGCTGGCTCTTCTCTCTTTCTCTCTGACTGATGCTGATGTGGATTTCTGCAGCCTTATAGCCGCTTTATTGACACAGCAGGGATGCAAATTGCACAGCAAATCAACAGTTGTTTTAGTAAAACTAAACCTTTGTGCCCCATCTTGTTAACACAGTTATGACTTGTTTGCAGACCAATCTGTTTAGCGATTAATAAAGCCATACACTTTTCAGGTAAGGCGTGCTCTGCTGCATCATTTACGAAACTATCACTGGATGTGTTAAAGTACTACAGTACTTTTAAGATGTTATTTGACCAACTGATTGCAGTGTATTTTTCTTAGGTGTATCAGAAAAATGGGGGCCGACTACACTTCAGATTTGATGTGAAAAAATCTACTTAATGTTGCCCTCTCACAAAGTGTAGCAGTTTGACCCAGAATGAAACAGGTCAAAGCTGACCAACGACACTTTCCTGCCTCTTGTTAATCCATCAGATCCCTGAGGGCCTTATTTTTTTGGCGTTGCCATAGAAACAACTTTTGGATGCACTATCTGAAATCTGTTTTATTTTGATTAAGCTTGTTTGCTGCCCCCCACCTGCCACAGCAGCTCTGCTGGTTTTATTTACTTTCAGTGTAACTCATCCATTCAGAGCTAATGTTCCTCTGTGCAAGAGCAGCAACTTTTGGATCAGAGCAATAAATTATTAAAGGTGTGTTTACACCTTGTTGACAGAGGGCCAAAACTATCTAATGATGCTGCGCCAATTGGCCATCTATCGACCTTCTCTGCAGGGATCAGTGTTGAATGTCTCTGAGCTGTGCACTGTTAGTAGTGAAGACTTTTTTTCCCTTTTGCATTTAATCAAATGCATTGATGTTTGTAAAGTTACACGGTCAAAGATTAACACCAATCATTTGGATTTTTTTAGCCTGTCATAGTACAAAGAAAATGGGGGTTCATTTCTCAAATTCATATTTGCATCTATATTATTTATTCAGTTATTAGCAGTTTGTAAGCTAAATATTTATTTTACAAACTAAACTTTTAATTTCTTTAAGTATTTTGGTCCAAACTAAACATTTAGTTTACTTCGCTCTGAGGACACAGGAGCAGAAATTACTGCAGTGGGCTTTACAAGGGAACAGTCGTTTTTAATCTGCAGGAAAAAGGTAAAACAGAAAAACAATGTCATATCTTCCACATCCTGTATGCTCAGGATGTCATGGTGCAAAGCAAGTAGGACCCAAATGCAGATAATCTTGAAAATAAGAATTTGTTTAATTGGTGTGCACAGAAGTTAATTACAGCAAAAACAAGGAAAACATCACTATGGGGGAAGATCCAGCGATGTGTGACAGAAAGTGAGATGCTTAAATACTGAGGGTAGAGTGAGAAACGGCAGAGGAACTAATCGAAGTAAATCAGATTGAGTGAGTGAGCAGATGGAGGTGAATCACAGCTGGGAAAGAAGCAGAATGGCAGCGAGGAAATAAGCAGAGCAGAGAAAGAAAACAATGGTTTAAACATAAAACAGGAGAAGGTCCAATCAAAGAATAATCATAAATGCATAAAGATAATGAAGTAGAAAACTAACACAGAAACACACAAAACTGAGGTGAGGATAAATTTAGTAATTTGTATGGGTCAGAGGAATTTTTCATCTTTCATCTCTACATGCTCCCACTAGCCCAGAGTACAACAACCAATAAGATTAGCTACCATAACTATGCAGATGATACTCAGCTCTACATTACAATGTCACCAGGTGACTCTGAACACATCCAAACCTTAAGTAAACGCATCGAGCAAATCAATCTATGGATGTGCCATAACCTTCTCCAGCTGAGTAGAAACAAAACAGAAGTTTGGACCTAAAGAGGAACAATCTAGAGTCAGCACACAGCTCCAGTTAATCCAGCTAGAAACTACTGATCAGGCCTGAAATCTAGGTGTAGTAATGGACTCAGACCTGAACCTCCAGGGTCACATAAAGGTCAATAACAAGGTCAGCGTTCTATCACCTGAAGAACATTTCTAGGATTAAAGGACTGATGTCGCAACAGGACCTAGAAAAACTCATCCATGCGTTTATCTTTAGTCGGATTGATTACTGCAACAGCGTCTTCACAGGTCTGCCTAAAAAGTCAATCAGACAGCTGCAGCTGATCCAGAACGCTGCTGCTCGTGTTCCTCACTAGAACCAGGAAAGTAGAGCACATCACCCCAGTTCTAAAGTCCTTACACTGGCTCCCTGTAGCTCAGAGAATAGACTTCTAAATACGTCTACTAGTTTATAAATCATTGAATGGCTTAGCACCAAAAATCAATATATTAAAGACCTACTGTTACTATACAAACCCACCAGACCAATCAGGTCCTCTAATTCCAGTCTACTCAACATCCCTAGAATCAGAACCAAACATGGAGAAGCAGCTTTCAGTTTCTATGCTCCTCTAATCTGGAACAAACTTCCAGAAAACTGCAAAGCTGCTGAAACACGGAGTTCTTTTAAATCACAACTAAAAACATCTCTGTTTAGAGCTGCCTTTGAGTCATGTGTTCATGTATCATGTTTTATGTGTGCTTCCTGTTTTTACATGATATGCTTTGTCTTGTTTTACTGCTAATTTTATTTGACCTCTTAATCATGTAAAGCACGTTGAATCACCTTGTTGTTGAAAGTGTGCTATACTAATAAAATTGCCTTGGTGTTATTTTTGTCATAAACATTTGTAAGTTATTAGCTTAAAAAAACACAAAAATTAATCAAAAAGTCACAGACGAGAGCTTTAATTTGAGCTAACATTTTGAAACCTTTTTGTCAAGAAGTCACATGGGGCTGGTTGTCGCATGTGACAAATATTTGTTTCAGCTATTATATGCTAGTGTTGAAGTAGTAGTTATTTTTTCTTTTTCTTTAGCTGGCAGAAAAGTCAGGAATTTTAAGCAAAATGCTGTCTGTGAAGGTTCGTCTTGTCTTGTCTTGTACTTTGACATAAGGCTAAATAGTTTAGAAGATCAACTGGGGAAATATTTTAAAGAACCAATAAATATATTTGCTTTCATTTTGAGCATTAAGAACAAAGTTTGGTTAAATGTTTTCTGTGTTTGTATTAAATATAAATTATTGCTTTGTTCAAGATTATATTTTTCAGCACTATACTTTACATACTCAGTCATATTCAATTATTTGGAAGATGTGGTTCATTAGTTAGATTAAAAGTACCTTTTGAAAATAACAACCTTTAAGCAGGTATTAAACATACTAATTTATTGAATGGGTCTGTATTGCTTTGATTGCTTTACTATGTTTATCACTTTGAACGTATTGTACTGGCTACTGTTTATCCATTTAATGTTATCATCTCATGTTGTTTGACCTTGTCAATAATCTAAATATTATTGTGTTGTTTACGTAAAAACGCCCAACAGGGACAAGAGTTGTCATCTCTGCTAATGTTCTGTCACAGGAGGAAAAGGTCCAGGAGGGAAACCCACACATCCCACACCCCAGCTACTCTATCCAGCTCATTCTGGGGGATTCCAGCCCCTCCAGGAAGCCCCTCGGGAATAAACCTGGAACACCTGCAAAGGCATAAGCAATGGCTCTACTCAGAGCTCCCTCAAGGTGAAGGAGCTTATTTCAGTTGATTCCATCTGGAATTTTGAGTTTTCAGTAATGATCTAGGGCTCAAGAACACAGGTGAGCAGACCGGTGGATCGAGGGCTTTGCTTTTGGGCTCAGCTCTATTTCTCACCTATAGCGGGGCCTCCATTGCTGCAATCCTGAACCCCAATCCATCCCTAAAACCCACGCCCCATTTCACTAAGACTCCTTAAAAAGAACCCCAAGAAAAAATGTAAGTGCACTAATTAAGCATGAATACACAAATTGGGTAAAATCAAAGAATTCCTTCATTGTTGCAGTTTTTAACTTTATCTTGGCTTTTTAATCATCCAGAGATCTCATTTTCTCGACGATTTCACAGGCTTGAACACAGAAATGCAGCCTAAAGATATCTGATTCTTCACAGTGACTTGTGAGAAAATCAGACACGTATAGATCTGTAAGATATCTCTACCGAAACCCCACAATCCTCTGGCTGCTGCTGGTCCCTGAACCAGGATTAGCGCTCTTCTGTTGTTCACTCTGTGTGAGCCTAACAAGACAGCCTTCTGCTGGCGGATGAAGACTAACAGGAAAAAAGAGATGGAGATCACTATCCTGCTGGAAAACAGGACTGAATAGCCTCACTGGTAAAAGAGGAGCAGCTGATCCATTTCTGATTAATTTATACTAAAAATTGGGGCCCAGTTATCATAAAAGTAAAGAAAATATATACCCAGCCTTCTCTTTCAAATGCAGTGTCTGATCAGTTTTAATTTGTGCAATCTTGGGTTTTCTGACAGCAACTAGAAATCCAATTTTTCACACGGTTTATTCCTGCACCTCTAGGCTGCAGATGAGAGTTTGAAACAGCAGCAATTATAGAAAGAGAGAGGGAGGAAGCTTTGCAGAGGAATGTGCAGCCACTTTACAGCAAACAGAACAAGAACAAGGCTTACAGACACAAGGCGAAATGAGATAATAGTAATGCATTTTTCCAGCTGCCTGCAGTTTGTTCTTCCTCCGAATCAGAAACCGGTTTTCTCAAATCTATATTTTACATTAGCCTATTTTTTGTCTCTTCAACCTGCAGCGTTTCTGCACATTATGAGCCAAGGTTCAGATTTGCTTGCTGAAATCCGACAAAGAAAAAACATTCATGGAAGGTTGGTGATGGTGTAGCTCATCAGCATTGTTAACACTGCCTATAAATTTCTACTAAGTTTCTCCCTGCTACATCTCCGTGGTGCACTTGCCTGCCTGAAATCACATCTGTATTTAGAACCACTGATTTGTGCTCCATTGGAGCGAAACCTCAGTGTCCTGTGTCAATGGCGCCCCCAGGGGGGGCCTGGGGTGGGGGGGGTCGAGGCTGGCCACCCCACTGGCGCCCCCAGAGAAAACTGCCCCCCATCACACTGAGTTCATACAAACCACAGTCATCTTCAATCAAGACATAAATGCAGAGCACAATTATTAAATACATCAATAATGATTTAATCAATCATAATTTTACAAAAATATCCCTCGCTGTTGCCCACCAATTTCAATCGACTGAGGCGCTGTCTCAAAGATAAACAGTAATTCTAGCCTCCACCTGTGGGGGGTGGTAATGTTCCGAAAGGCGTGCGTTTCAACGCCCAAAAGTCAGAAGAAGAAACCAAAGAGGAAACGGTGCATCTGTAAGTTTTATTGAATTAAACGAAACTGCATTTAATCAACTTTCACTTTTCAGTAATTTAACTCGTTCGCCCCACACAGTTTGACTCTAATTTCTCCTCCAGCTTCTCTGTTGCCTCAACAGACAGAGACAGTTAGCTAGCCTTGCTCGCCTAGTAGCTGACAGTTCTAACCCAATGGAACAAAAACAAGGCAACACAGATAAGGAGTCATTTCATAAAAGTTATTTCATTCCAGTCATTGTTCTCTTTGAGATAAAGAAGAGATTTTCCCAAAAGAACGGTGGTATAATGGAAGGCATAGAGGCCTTGAATCCACGCAGTCACACATTTTGTGAGAAAAATACTGTTTCTGCATTTGCCTCACTATACAACTGCAACTCTGAAGATGTAGAATATGAGTTACCTTAGCTTAAACGAATTCTGGAGAGGAAGAAAAGCATTGGCTTGGAAATACCAAACAGTTTGATGGAGCTCACAGTCTCTCTTGAGCCATATGGTGAGGTGTTTGACACATTGGTTAGACTTTGTTAGTACTTGCATTATGTGTGAGGGCAGTTCTTCTGTGCTCAAGTTAATCAAGACTCACTTGAGAAACGCCATGAGTAATGAGCGCCTCAGCAACTTGGCTGTTTTGAGTACTGAATCAATAAGAGCAAGAAAAATCAATCTAAATAGTTTTGTGGACATTTTTGCCGGAAGAGATAACAGGCAAGTTAAATTTGTCTAAAATTCTGAAACAAATATTAAAATAATTTTTTTTTAATGAAAAAGAGTGAAAGGGCAACCAATGCACTCTCACATGCTGAACTCTACGTTGATCCAATTTGGTGTGGCACCCCAAAACTTTTACTGGCCCCATCTGGTCCTCCCTTCGAATATTTTCTGGGGGCGCCACTGCCCTGTGTACTCATACTGTGTATTCATACCTGGTTTTCACAGGACTAGACATCAACAAACATTATTGTCTTTCAGAGGAATAACAGTGTACACAGAATTAAAATTATCGCATTTGGCTCAGAACAGTAAATCTGGTCATATTCAATAAATTAGAAGATAGATTCAGATGAGCCTCATTTAAACATACTGTACATTAAGCCCACATTTAAAAACTGTTGTTTTATTGGTCTTATTCTGTCTGATTCTAATCTCAAATGTCATGTTTGCATTGGCTGTCAGCAGAAAATCATAAAATAAATAACAAATCATTTTTTTGAAGGGACTACAGATGGAAATTACCTCTAAAATTAATGTTCGCTTTAGATGGTTCCTGTTCGACAACGCTTGAAAACATCCGTCTGGGATGAAGTGCCATACTATTCTACAATCACAGTGGGGCAAAAAAGTATTTGGCAGCCACTGATTGTGTAAATTGTCCCACTTAAAAAGATGAGAGATGTTGTTAATTGTTGTCCTAGGTACACTTCAACTGTGAGAGACAGAATGTAAAAAAAAATCCAGGAAATCACATGTTATGATTTTTTTTATTATTTGTTTTGTATAATGTTGCAGAAAATAAGTATTACCACCTTACAAACAAGCAAGAATTCTGGCCCTCACAGACCTGTTACTTCTTTTTTAAGAAGCTCTTCGATCCTCCACTCGTTACATATATTAATATCACCTGTTTGAACTTGGTGTCATTATAAAAGACACCTGTCCACACCTTCAAACAGTCAGAATCCAACCTCCACCATGGCCAAGACCAGAGAGCTGTCCAAGGACACCAGGGACGAGATTCTACACCGGCACAAGACTGGGATGAGCCGATCTACAATAGGCAAGCAGCTTGGTGAGACGAGATCAACTGTTGGAGCAATTATTAGAAAATGGAATAAATACAAGATCACTGACAATCTCCCTGGACCTGGGGCTCCATGAAAGGGCTCAACTCGTGGGGTACACATGATCTTGAAAACGGTGAGGAAACAGCCCAGAACTACACAAGGGGAAACTGGTCAATGACCTGAAAAGACCAGGGACCACAGTGTTGTGAGACAGAATGAGCGAGTTTTTTCTGGTTTACATAACCATCAATAATTATGATCAATAATTTAATATTAATACTATTATTGATGAGTTTCAAGTTAAATTTATTAATATTAGGGGCACCACTCCGCTTTCGAAGACCAGACATCCAGTCTCTTCTTGGACATTACCTGTGGACATTAATTGTACGCATTACTCCAAGTAATCCCAGACAACTTCTCTTTAAGCTAGGGGGAATTTATTAAGAAAACAGATCAACCTTACAGCCAAAACATTTCGTCAATAATTCCCATCTATTCTAAAGTATGCAACTAACTATTACAGATCTTAGAAAACCATAATATGTGAGACTAAAACACAAGTAACACACACAGACAGCTCCCCCTTTCGCAGGGGAGGGGAGGTAAGGTGGCCCTCACTCCAGGGGACTCAATTCACAGATAGATTAAGGAGACAAAGTACCATAAAACTTAGCTCTGGCTATATTGGACAGAGCACATGGGGTGAAGCGTCCATGTGGAAGGCCTCTGCTTTAGCAACAGACTAAAGAACAATGGAGTTAATCTTTCAGCTAAGACCACCTAGCGCAGGCCGGACCGAGCCCGACTCTGCAGACCAGGTGATCAGAGACCGAGAGACAGAGTGAGGAAAAGATAGGAAGGAAAAAGAAAGAAAGCGTGGGATTCGCTCAAGATAAAACAGTTTCAAACACAGCAAAAACAGCTCAGCCGTCCAACAGTCTGTTCAGTTCATTTGACGAAAATGGAGTCCCAACAACAGTAACAAAGGTTACTATTAGTAACACACTACGTCGTCATGGATTAATATCCTGCTGCAATTAAAATGTCCCCCTGCTATAGCCATCACATGTCCAGGCCCCTCAAAAGTTTGCGAGAGACCATCTGGATCAGGCGTGCCCAATCCTGGTCCTTGAGATCTACCATCCTACAAATTTTAGATGTCTCCCAGCTCTAACACACCAGAATCAGATTGTTCAATTCCCTCATCAGCAATCTATCAGCTCTGCAGAGGCCTGGTAACGCGGCCTTCATTTGATCCAGCGGTGATGAGAAGGGATGCACCTAAAAGTTGCTGGATGGTTGATCTCGATGATCCAGAGGAGGATTGGGAGAATGGCATGTGGTCAGATGAGACCAAAATAGAACCCTTTGGTATAAACGCCCCTCGCCATGTTTGAAGGGGGAAGAATGCTGAGTTGCATCCCGAGAACACCATACCCACTGTGAAGCACGGGGGTGGTTACATTATGCTCTGGGGATGTTTTTCTGCAAAGGGGACAGGATGATTGATTCGGGTTTAGGAAAGGATGAATGGGGTCATGTATCGTGAGATTTTGGGCAAAAACCTCCTTCCACCAGTGAGATCATTAAAGATGAAAAGTGTCGGGATCTTCCAGCATGACAATGATCCCAAACACGTCGCCTAGGCAACAAAGAAGTGGCTATGTAAAAAGCCTTTCAAGGTCCTGGAGTGGCCTAGCCAGTCTCCAGAGACCGATCCAATAGAGAATCTGTTGAAAGGGAGTTGAAAGTCCATGTTGCCCAGCGACAGCCCCAAAACATAATAGCTCTATCAATCAATCAAACTTTATTTATAAAGCGCTTTTCTTACAAGAAATTGTATCACAAAGTGCTTTACAGATTAAAATGAACCCACATAAACCACCTTCCCTTCCCTCCCCAACAGATTTAAAAGCATGGTCACAGTTATACCCCCCTCCCCCCAACCCAACTCCCATGCTCACACACAGTTAAAAGAAAAAGTTAAAAAGGATTAGAGAAGATCTAGAGAAGATCTGCATGGAGGAATGGGCCAAAATAGCAGCTACAGTGTGAGAACCTGGTGAAGACCTACAGGAAACATCTGTCATTGCTGACCAAGGTTACTTTATAAAGGTTTAAGTGAACTTTTGGTATTGACCAAATACTTATTTTCTGCAACCTTATGCAAATAAATTCTTTAAAAATCCAATAATGAGATTTCCTGGATTTTTGAAATCACATTCTGTCTCTCACAGTTGACGTGTAGCTATGATGAAAATTACAGACCTCTCATCTTTAAGGGGGGACAATCGGTGGCTGCCTAATACTTTTTTGCCCCACTGTAGCTGAATAGTATTCATAAAGGGGGATGGACATATAAGGAAGCGGAGGTATGTGTATCAATACCATTCCTAAAGATACAGAGAGTTGTTTAATATAATTTAATAAAGCTAAAGAATAGTTAAAACGATCTCATTTACCAATAGTGCTGTTAACAGTGTTATTTTCTGATTATAAATAAACCTGTTGATTTTGGGATGTGACAGCATACTGTTGGTCCAATTTTCTTTAAAAATTTCCCAGTAGTGCTCGAAAGGTCCCTCTGCTTAAGCCTGCAAATGTCCGAGTCTTTCTAAAGTTTGCCAGAGACCATCTGACCAGATGTCCATCGTCTATGCCGCTTATTCAATTCAATTCAAATTCAAATTCAATTCAAAAATACTTTATTGATCCCAGAGGGAAATTAAGTGTTGTAGCTCATATAATTAATTATTTAAGGAGTTGTTGTAGATGATGATGGCTGTGGGCAGGAAGGATTTCTTGTAGCGTCTGGCTCTGATGCTGCTACCCCAACAGATGATGGCTGAAGAGATTACACTCACCACAACAGACTTGTAGAAGATCTGCAGCATCTTGCTGCAACAGTGGGTTGGTTGAAGCAGGTGGATGATGGCATCTTCAACTCCAACTTCACAGCGATAAGCAAACTGCAGTGGGTCCTGATACGTTCTTGTTTGCTTACTCAGGGGGGCCAACAGGAGTCTCTCCAGGACCTTCATGATGTGGGATGTCAGGGCAACGGGTCTATAGTCATTGATGATTGATGGGTGAGTTCTTTTGGGTACTGGAACAAGGCAGGATGTCTTCCACAACACTGGAACCTTCTCCTGAGTTAGGCTAAGATTGAAGATGTGCTGCAGAATCCCACAGAGCTGCTCTGCACAGGCCTTCAGGACTCTGGGGCTGACACCATCTGGACCTGCAGCCTGGTTCCGGTTCTTGTTCCGATCCTTGCAGGATCACAGGGGGACGGGTGCCTAAATCCACTGACCCTCAACAGGTCTCCAGTACATCACAGGACAACAAAGGACAAACGACCATGCTCACACTTACACCTTAGGGCAATTTGGATTAACCCAACAGTTATGTTTTTGGACTGTGGAAGAAAGCTGGAGTACCCAGAGAGAACCCATGCATTTACAGGGAGAACATGCAAACTCCATGCAGAAAGACCCCATCCTGGGATTTGAACCCAGGACCTTCTACCTGCAATTAAGTGCTCTACTGTGCAGCCCTTAAAGTCACAATCCTCTAAATTAGAGAAAATGTTAAGCAAATATATCTGTTTAAACAAATTAAAGTTAAACGTTTTAAATAGACAAGTTATACATAATTATATTAATGTGCCAATAATTATTTAATAGATTATCAAAGGAATAAATTGAGAATAAATAACAAACATTTGAATAACTTATCTGTTATGTCACTGTGGCTCGTCATGGTCCTAAAAAACATTTTTTATAACAACTTATTAACTGATATAATCAAACAAATGTTTTGTGGAAGATGAAATTGATATTATTGAAGAAATACTCTTTAATCATTATTCATACATTTAATTTGATTTTCATATTTTCTTTAACTTTTTTCTTCTAACTGGGAGTAGATACATCTAGAGTTCTGATTTGAACCTGAAAGTGAATCTATTGAGGGAATTAAAGATTAGGGTGATGATAAGGAGACCTTCTACTCTCACAGACTTGGAGCTCATGACCAAAGATAAATCATCAGTTTTCTGTGGAAACAAACAAAAATCTGCTCAACACAAAAAAAGTCTGATTGCTGCATTTCCAAGCAAGACTGTTCATTTGATTACTCAGAAATGTAGTCATAATTTAACATTCCATTTTTTATTTATTTTTATTAATTGCCACTCCTTTGACAGTCAGACAGTGGTTGAAGGTTTAACTGATATAGTTAAAGACGAGTGTTGTAAATTTCAGCTGATAATGACAGAGTTCAAATTCTACGTTCATCTTTAAATGAGAATCATGTTTTTTGACCCATTTAAATTGACATATAGTAAAAAGCATACACACAAATAAACATACAGTGAAAAATAACAAGCATCATTTTATTTCAATAAAGAGTTTAAATAAGGTTCCTACCATGCTGTAACTCTGGGGAGCAGTTCGCCAGCCTGCCAACGGAAACACGCATGAAGAGACAGAGAGGAATATGAGACTCACTAATTTCCACAATGTGACAGAGTCTGCAGCTGAATTAACAGAGAAACACAGGAGGTTTTTCTAAAAGAACAGCTTTTCTCCCCCTCAGAACCTTAAAGGAGCTGACAAACCCGCTTTAGTTTGGATCAGAGCATTTAGAGGCCAGAGGTTGTCCGTCTGCACTGAACCAAACCAGAACTGTTCTGGGACACAACAAGGACGCTGCTGTCTCACCAGCCTGTTCTGTTCTGTTAATGGAGTTGCCTCTGCATGTTCTGAACGAGTGTCAGAACCCAGAACAGATGAGCTCTGTATCTCTCAGAAGAAGAAAGCCACTTGTGTCCTTCTGCAGATCTGCATGCACTTACAAAATTATCAGCACCATTCACCGACCTGTTATTAGGGGTTTGTAAATAAAGCTTTGTTAGCTTGTAAAGTAAAACGCATGGCAAATTTAGATGCAGCTGTAAACAATAGTTTAGGTTTGTAATTTATAGCAGTGATTTCTATTTGATGACAGTTAACCCCCTGTGAAACTCTTCTGCCAAATATATGACTGAATTGTATCCATACAAAATCAAGAACCATAAATTCTTAGAAACCCCATCACTGGAAGGAACACTGGACGAAGTCGTAGTACTGGAAGCCATGTTAACCTTGGCATGAAACGGCCACCGTAGGAGTTAAAATGGAATGGGGGGGTGGTAGGCGGAGCTACAACGTAATATTCAGGTGGTTGTTTCACCGCTAGATGGGAGAAGTTCTTACACAATGTAGCTTTAAGATTTTAAATGATGGTGCCCCGCCTTATTTAACTGAGTTCCTCCACCAATGATCACCTGCTCGAGCGCTCCTGTCACCTGATCACACCCACCTCTAAACGGATGCTCAGAGGAGATGGAGCTTTCTTTGTTGGGGCCCCTAAACTATGGAACGCATTACCGCTGTATATAAGACAGGCCCCTTCACTATCCATTTTTAAAATCAGATTAAAAACTCATCTTTACTGATTGGCTTTTAACCCAAAGGGAGTCTTCATTTCAGGTTTTATATTGCTTTTATGATATACTTTTTTACTTTATTTTGCTTTTTCGCATGAATTTGTTTAACATTACTAAACTGTATATCAACTCTTAAATTGTATTTATTGTTTGATGATACTTCCTCTTGATGTACAGAACTTTGTTTTAGCGTTGGTTTGTGAAAGCGCTTTATAAATAAACATGATGATGATGATGATGATGAGCTGCACCTGTGCAGGTGCAGCAGGCAGGCTCCGCCCTCGGCTTGATGAATGGGTACTAACAAGTACAGGTACTAAAGTACAGGTTTTTTTTATGGGTCTTTCCACATCTATCTCGCTTTTTTCTGACCCCCTGGCATTTAACCTCAGACATAAGCTGAAGAATGGTCGACATTGTCAAAGAAACCAACAACTGGTCTCTCATGGCTGGTTCTCCCTCTGCTGGAGGTTTCTTCCTGTTAAAAGGAAGTTGTTTCTCTCCGCTGTCACCCCCTGCTTGCCTGGGTGTGCATTAAAGATTCATGTAAAGCTGTTAGGCTCATTTTTTAGTTAATAATTAATCTCATTATAAGGAGTAGGATTTATTTGCCATATAAAATTGTGCAATATAATGGATTGAATGTGAACAAAACTGAAATAAACTCAATAAATGCAACTAGATTTACTTTGGAGATTACATTAATTATTCTGTGATGACTTTTCCTGTGCTTTGGTGCTAGGTAAATGTACCTCATTGATAGTGATGAGCATTGCTTGATAAATACCCTCTTAACGACATTGCATGTAATCTTCAGCTGTATGCATGCAAGTGGAGTATAGAGGCTCAAAAAAACTGTGCAGAATGTTATTGTTATGAGATTGTGGTTTTAATATAGATCAAGCAGTTGGAGTCAAATGAGAGTGATATTGTAGGGATTTATTTTAACAAGTGTGGTTTGGCACTGTTGATTTGTTAAAGTACATGGAGTGTAAAGCAAGTAGATCAAATATCTAAAATAAACTTCCCCTTGGAAGGCTGCTGGATAATCAGAAGAATTAACTGATCAAATGGACGGGGCCGTCTAGTCAGGTTACAAGCAGAGGTGAGTAGTAACTAGTCACATTTACTTGAGTACATTTTGGGAAAAGATTTACCTTTAAGACTAGCTTTGCTACATCTTACTTTTTACTTCTACTTGAGAATTATTATTAAGTATCACTGAAGGCACAGCAGACACAGAACCAAATCTAAAGTTTATTAAAGGAGACCACCTGTTTCTACACAGGCCTTGTTTTTCTAATAACATTTTATATCCGTTAAGCTAGTTGCATTATGAGCTCAAGTGAAAATACAGTAAACATAAATTGTCTCTGGAAGCACTTTTCACCTTGTTATTTATATATATATACATATATATTATAAAAGTAGATAAGTTGTTATATATTTCTCTCTCTCTCTCTTTCACTATATATATATATATATGTATGTGTGTGTATATACATATATAGTAGATAAGCAAAAGACTGATACGTCTTTAACAGGATTTTGTTTTCTTGTTGGAGATACCTGTCTCATTTCTAATTAGAAATTAAGTGAAATTACTTGAACTCTAGAGTTGCGCCGCTCATGGTGGTTCTGTTAACTTAGTTTCATCCATCTATCCATCTTCTTCCGCTCATCCGGGGTCGGGTCGCGGAGGCAGCAGCTTAAGCAAGGACACCCAGACTTCCCTCTCCCCAGCCACTTGTTCCAGACCAGCCGAGAAACATCGTCCCTCCAGCGTGTCCAGGTTCTTCCTCTGGGCCTCCTCCCGGTGGGATGTGCCAGGAACACCTCACCAGGGAGGCATTCTGATCTGAACGTTTGTTCAGAATTCCTTTGGTTGAGGCATAGCTTTGGACGAATATTCCCTCCGGTTTTGGTTGCTGTGCAGCTGGAAGGATATTTGCTTTCACTTTTTAACTTTCGAACAGATGCTTTGATAAAAACCATGGCATCAAGCAGCTGATCAGAATTTCAAAAGCTCAAATAATATCTGAACTACGACCCCAAATCCCAGAGGAGTTTAAAAACAGTTAAGAGTTAACAAATAGTTAGTTAGTTAGTTAGTTAGTTAGTTAGTTAGTTAGTTAGTTAGTTAGTTAGTTAGTTAGTTAGTTAGTTAGTTAGTTAGTTAGTTAGTTAGTTAGTTAGTTAGTTAGTTGTTAGCATGTCCAAGGTATCTGCAGGCTCTTGAAAAGTATTAAAAGTTGATAAATTGACTTAAGGAAAATTAAGACTCTTAAAAAGTCTTAAAAAGTTTTAAATCAAATTAGTAAAGTCTTACTATTGGTTAGTATTGACATGTTTTAAGAAATAAGCTTGTCCATCAAAAAGAGAAGCATGTGAACTCATGAAATTAAGCAACTGTTGTTCTTGTAAGCTGGTTATTTGCTCGGATTTCCACTTTATGTACTGGCGCTACAGACATGCCGAAACCCGCTAATTGGTGAAGTGCAGTGAAGCGATGCAGTACTACCGAAAATGGGGAATAGTCAATTGAAAGAGAAGAGTAAAGAGTAAAGTGAAGAGAAGTTGATCGTTTTAAACAGTGGGTGAAGCTTGTAGCTGAAAACGACAGGGAGGCCTCCTGTGCATTTTGTATAAAGATCAGTGTTGCCTCTTTGGGCATCAACACGAATGGAGCTAGCCACAAAACCACCGCCGTTAATATCCGCAGCGATCATTCACTGCCAAGCTGCTACTGTGACAGCTGGAACACCTTTGACCCCTGCAACACCTGTGAGTACACCACTCCTCGATAAGACCACCTCCACAGCAGTAACTTTGACCCCGTCATCTGACCTCAGAGTGGCGCTAGCGGGCTGAGTAGATTTGGTGTTTACCACCACTCGCTATAACAAGGGAATAAATGCAACTTTCCAGGTTATGTTTTCTGATTCTGTCATTGCAAAAAAATTTGATGATTAAATAGTTTATAATTAATATTTAGTCATCATTTGGTGTATTGCTATAAACTCTTAATTTTATGTTAGAAGGTCTTAAAAAAAGTCTTAAAAATGTATTAAAACTGATTTTGAGATCCCTGCATATCATGACAGCCATGAGGCTATCATACAGCAACGGTCTTCAGTCAGAGGCCCCTTCAGATTTGTTGCAAGACTGACTGCTACTGGAAAAAAGGGATAAGTCAAACACTGTTTCCATCATGGGAGAAGAAGTGGAGGTGGTTGAGGAGTATAAATACCTCAGAGTTCACCTTGACAACAGACTGGACTGGAGGAGCAACAGTGAAGCGTCTACAAGAAGGGACAGAGCAGACTGGACTTCTGGAGGAAGCTTAGGTCCTTCAAGGTTTGCAGCAAGATGCTGCAGATCTTCTACAAGTCTGTTGTGGAGAGTGTAATCTCTTCAGCCATCATCTGTTGGGGTAGCAGCATCAGAACCAGGGATTTAAAAAGTCTCAACAACCTGATAAAGAAGGTTCTGGTTCTGTTCTGGGGACGACTGTGGAACATCTGGAGATGATAATGGAAAGAAGGATTCTTCATAAAAATCAAAAAAATTATGGACAACCTGATCATCCTCTTCATGAGACAGTCATACAACAACAGAGCGTCTTCAGTTGGAGGCTTCTTCAGTTTCGCTGCAACACAGACCGCTACAGGAAATCCTTCCTGCCCCACAGCCATCATCATCTACAACAACTCCTTAAAGAATTAATTATGTGAGCTACAACAACACTTAATTTTCCTCTGGAATCAATAAAGTATTTTTGAATTTGAATTGAATTGAATTAAAATCCTTCATGCCCACAGCATCACTATTCACAACGACTCTTTAAAGATGCTTCATGTCTGTGTAAACTTCCGAGAAGTGAAAACGAGTTTTAACTTTGTTTCATCGTGCTATTGTTGATAGAGGAAAACTGGACCAAGTTCAAAGAAACCTTGAGGGCCTAAATCCAGGTCCAGTCCCTAACTTCACGTTGTTGTGACACCACATCACCTGACTTCATGTCAAAGTCTTCAGCTGAAAGTCAGCCACCAACAACTGTCTGGGGCTATTGTCTGTATGCTTCGATTGGTCGGCAGTGAGGATCACCGGCCGCCCTCCCGCTCCAGCAGTGCACAGCACTCTCCTCACACCGGCCTGTTTGGTTTGGTGCACTGCCATCGTCTCATTGTTAAAACAACTGTTTCCCACTCAGGCTTTTGTTTCCGCTGCAGCTGCCAGATTTGATCCCCCCAAAGGAATATAATCAACCCTCTTCAAAGCCACTTTTAAAGGTTGTCCGGATACTAATCACCCCAGTCTGCTTCAGACACAGAAATAGCTGGTTGACACCCCTCATAACATGCTTGTTAATAAAGGGAAGCATTAAGCTTTTTTTCTTACACAGCAGCTATAATAGTAGAGGATGAAACCTTTTTAATCTGTAGGATTTAGGTGAAAATAAAACCTGTTGGATTTTAATTTCTTTAAAGAACCAAACAGCATAAATGGCAACAAGCACAAAGCTGATGGATGGAAGATGAGGACATGAGAAGCTTATACTAAAACCTAAAATATGAAGCTACACAGAACAAGACGAGTCTCACAAGATTAAAGGGTTCCTCCCTCTGGAAAAGATGTTTTCTTTAATTTATTCATTTTCATAATAAATCCTGAAAAAATCCATCCATCCATCCGTCAATCTATCTCAACATCCATCCATCCATCAATTCCAACATCCATCCATCAATTCCAACATCCATCCATCCATCCATCCGTTGATCTATCTCAACATCCATCCATCCATCCATCAATTCCAACATACATACATCCATCTCAACATCTATTTATCCATCCATCCATCCATCCATCCATCCATCTCAACATCCATCCATCCATCCGTTTATCTATCTCAACATCCATCCATCCATCCATCCATCCATCTCAACATCCATCCATCCATCCATCCGTTGATCTATCTCAACATCCATCCATCCATCAATTCCAACATCCATCCATCCATCAATTCCAACATACATACATCCATCTCAACATCCATTTATCCATCCATCCATCCATCCATCTCAACATCCATCCATCCATCCGTTGATCTATCTCAACATCCATCCATCCATCCATCCATCCATCTCAACATCCATCCATCCATCCGTTGATCTATCTCAACATCCATCCATCCATCAATTCCAACATCCATCCATCCATCAATTCCAACATACATACATCCATCTCAACATCCATTTATCCATCCATCCATCCATCTCAACAGCCATCCATCCGTTGATCCATCTCAACATCCATCCATCCATCCATCCATCCATCCGTTGATCTATCTCAACATCCATTTATCTATCCATCCATCCATCCATCTCAACATCCATCCATCCATCCATCTCAACATCCATTCATCCATCCGTTGATCTATCTCAACATCCATCCATCCATCAATTCCAACATCCATCCATCCATCAATTCCAACATACATCCATCCATCTCAACATCCATTTATCCATCCATCCATCCATCCATCTCAACATCCATCCATCCATCCGTTGATCCATCTCAACATCCATCCATCCATCCATCCGTTGATCCATCTATCTCAACATCCATCCATCTCAACATCCATCCATCTCAACATCCATCCATCTGAACATCCATTTATCAATCCATCCATAAATCTCAACATCCATCCATCCATCCATCCATCCATCTCAACATCCATCCATCTCAACATCCATCCATCTCAACATCCATGTATCCATCTATCCATAAATCTCAACATCCATCCATCCATCTCAACATCCATCTGTTGATCTATCTCAACATCCATCCATCCACCCATTCATCTCAACATCCATCCATCCATCCATCCATCCAGTCTATCTCAACATACATCCATCTGAACATCCATTTATCCATCCATCCATAAATCTTAACATACATCCATCCGTCCATCTCAACATCCATCCATCCATCCGTTGATCTATCTCAACATCCATCCCTCAATTCCAACATACATACATCCATCTCAACATACATCCATCTATCTCAACATCCATCCATCTCAACATCCATCCATCTGAACATCCATCTATCCATCCATCCATGAATCTCAACATCCATCCATCCATCCATCCATCTCAACATCCATCCATCTCAACATCCATCCATCTCAACATCCATTTATCCATCCATCCATAAATCTCAAAATCCATCCATCCATCCATCCATCTCAACATCCATCCATCCACCCATTCATCTCAACATCCATCCATCCATCCATCTCAACATCCATCCATCCACCCATTCATCTCAATATCCATCCATCCATCCATCCATCCGTTGATCTATATCAACATCCATCCATCCATCCATCCATCCATCCATCCAATCTATCTCAACATACATCCATCTGAACATCCATTTATCCATCCATCCATAAATCTTAACATCCATCCATCTCATCATCCATCCCTCAATTCCAACATACATACATCCATCTCAACATCCATCCATCCACCCATTCATCTCAATATCCATCCATCCATCCATCCATCCGTTGATCTATATCAACATCCATCCATCCATCCATCCATCCATCCATCCAATCTATCTCAACATACATCCATCTGAACATCCATTTATCTATCCATCCATGAATCTCAACATCCATCCATCCATCCATCCATCCGTTGATCTATCTCATCATCCATCCCTCAATTCCAACATACATCCATCCATCTCAACATCCATCCATCTCAACATCCATCTGTCTCAACATCCATCCATCTCAACATCCATTTATCCAACCATCCATAAATCTCAACATCCATCCATCCATCCATCCATCCGTTGATCTATCTCAACATCCATCCATCCACCAATTCATCTCAACATCCATCCATCCAATCTATCTCAACATACATCCATCTGAACATCCATTTATCCATCCATCCATAAATCTTAACATCCATCCATCCATCCATCCGTCCGTTGATCTATCTCAACATCCATCCCTCAATTCCAACATACATCCATCCATCTCAACATACATCCATCTATCTCAACATCCATCCATCTCAACATCCATCTATCTGAACATCCATTTATCCATCCATCCATGAATCTCAACATCCATCCATCCATCCATCCATCTAAACATCCTTCCATCTCAACATACATCCATCCATCTCAACATCCATCCATCTGAACATCCATTTATCCAACCATCCATAAATCTCAACATCCACCCATCCATCTCAACATCCATCCATCCATCCATCCACCCATTCATCTCAACATCCATCCATCCATCCATCCAATCTATCTCAACATACATCCATCTGAACATCCATTTATCCATCCATCCATAAATCTCAACATCCATCCATCCATCCATCCATCCATCTCAACATCCATCCATCTCAACATCCATCCCTCAATTCCTACATACATACATCCATCTCAACATACATCCATCTATCTCAACATCCATCCATCTCAACATCCTTCCATCTCAACATACAGCCATCCATCTCAACATCCTTCCATCCATCTGAACATCCATTTATCCATCCATCCATAAATCTCAACATCCATCCATCTGAACATCCATTTATCCATCCATCCATAAATCTCAACATCCATCCATCTGAACATCCATTTATCCATCCATCCATAAATCTCAACATCCACCCATCCATCCATCTCAACATCCATCCATCTGAACATCCATCTATCCATCCATCCATGAATCTCAACATCCATCATCCATCCATCCACAAATCCCAACATCCATCCATCCATCTTAACATCCTTCCATCCATCTGAACATCCATTTATCCATCCACAAATCCCAACATCCATCCATCCATCTTAACATCCTTCCATCCATCTGAACATCCATTTATCCATCCATAAATCTCAACATCCACCCATCCATCCATCTCAACATCCATTATCTGAATATCCATCCATCCATCCATCCACAAATCCCAACATTCATCCATCCATCCGTCGATCCATCTCAACATCCTTCCATCTCAACATCCACCCATCCATCTCAACATCCACCCATCCATCCATCTCAACATCCATCCATCCATCCATCCATAAATATCAACACCCATCCATCCATCCATTAATCTCAACATCCATCCATCCATTAATCTCAACATCCATCCATCCATTAATCTCAACATCCATCCATCCATTAATCTCAACATCCATCCATCCATTAATCTCAACATCCATCCATCCATCCTTCTCAACATCCATCCATCCATCTCAACATCCATCCATCCATCCATCCATCTCAACACCCATCCATCCATCCATCCATCTCAACACCCATCCATCCATCCATCTCAACACCCATCCATCCATCCATCCATCTCAACATCCATCCATCCATTAATCTTGACATTCATCCATCCACACATCCATCCATCCATCCATCCATCTCAACATCCATCTATAAATAAATTATTGAGGAATAAATTATGCCTCAACTTGTTTAGGTTTGTTCCTGGAAACACGGAGTAAACGGGTCTCTGATGGCTTAGATGGTTGGTAAATAAGTAACCCTGAGATGGTTTTAGATCCAGGACCAACACAGACCAACAAAATGGTTTTACAACTGCAGGGATTTCTGTGACACTTGTGAGTTTACTGGACAGAACAGAGGACTATAATAAAACTAGAAGGGAGTAAAGCCCAGGGATGTTGTTATGGAATCAATAGCTGCCTTTTGATCTAACTTTTATTCAGGTTTCTTTTTATTTTTAAAATCTGACTTTACATGGTGTCAAAAGCTAAATATAGCTGGACTGCTTCTTGCCCCTAATCCTTGATCCATCCTTGTTTGTGATAAGCAGCAGGTTTGTAACTCTACCGGCGGATCCCCATGTGAAGGAAAAGGGCTTTTCAAGGACAGAGCTGTGATATATATACAAAGGGACATCTGCTTTGCTCTTGCACTCTGTAGTGACTACTGGGCAGCATTTTTGAAAACCTTGAAGCTGCTTTGAAGAGTGTTTCAGTACCCATACTAATAACTTGAAGTTGGTAAGTTTAACCGTGCTTCTGATTTAAAGCATCCTTTATCCTTGAAAGAAGCCATGTGCTGCTAAAGGTGTTTGTGTTTGATCCAGCAGGAGAAAATGAGCTCCGATGGGGAAATGGCAGTTTTCGGGCCAGCAGCCCAGTACCTGCGCAAGTCCGAGAAGGAGCGAGCTGAGGCTCAGAACCGGCCGTTTGACAGCAAGACGGCGTGTTTCGTGAGCGATGACAAGGAGCTGTACGTGAAGGCTGAGATCCAGGACAAAGCTGACGGCAAAGTCACCGTGAAGACCATTGATGACAGAGTAGGTGGTCCGAATATGAGCTGTTATTTCTGCCAGTGCACATTGTGATTAATGCTGAAATGCCTTTTCCAGACTTTAACTGTCAAGGAGGACCAGGTGTTTCCAATGAATCCCCCAAAGTTCGATAAAATTGAGGACATGGTGATGATGACGCACCTCCATGAACCGGCCGTGCTTTTCAACCTGAAGGAGCGATATGCAGCCTGGATGATCTACGTAAGTCAAACAGAAAATAAGACAATTTTTCTCAAAGAAAACAGGAGGATTTCCCAGTGAAGAAGAATCAAATTTGGGTGATTTACCAGCAAAAGCAAGGAAAATTGTTGGTGACATAAAGGCATATTAAATGTTTTCAACAAACTTCATAGTGAATTAGTTTCACAAACTGCTCCTAAAACCGCTATATAATTATGGTATATGTACGACATTAATTTCAGTTCAATTCTGTTGATTTATGCAGTTCTAAATTTACAACAAATGTAATCTCAAGGTAATTTACAAGGCATCATTTCTCTTCCCCTTTCCTGCATACAATTAGCCTAAATATTCATTATATGCTAATTATTCCATTACTGTTGTATGGAAACATTTTTTTACTGGAGTGGACATGAATTAAAACATTTTATCAGTGAATTATGAATGGTAATATTTTCTGACAATTTCAACTAAAACTAAAGAAATTCAAGTTTTATTTAAAAACTCATTTTTTGCTGAACCTGTGTTCCCAATGAAATTACACTTACAGTAAACAGTAATGCATGTTTTCAGTTTTGATGTTGCATATATCGTAATAAATGTTTTTTAATGGACACAAGGGATAATACAAGAAAAGTTGCTAATAAACTGGCCTTCTGTCTCCATTTAACCCTCAGTAGTACATTTTCTGACTTTAGAATATCTGTACTGGTATTCATTGCAAAGATTAACCTTGCAGGCTCAATGGGAACAGGTTTATGAAGCGGACTACTCCAAAGAGGACAGAAAAACGATAAGGGAGCACATTGTATGGAATTTTATTCTATCAAATAATATTATTTCATATCATATTGTATGAGGTTGTACATTATTCCACTGCGTCTTAAAGTATGACTTTTCAATATGCCTGGTAATGTATTATTGTCGTCACATCGAAGTATAATGAAGGTTTTTGTGCTGCATTATATTGTACCCTTCAACATTGTGTTACATTACATTGTATCATACTGTAATGTGCTGCATTTTTGGCATCGCATCACATTTTGTTCTATCAACTCATTCCACATAGTACTACGTTGTATCATGTCATATAATTTCTCATGTCTCATATTATATGGTATCATACCATACTGTATCGCATTCAATTGAATTCAGTCTATTTCTATCTCACCAATTCACAGCAAATACAATAATAAGGAACTTCACAAGACAAATAGGTCAAATCAGCTCAGTCCAGTCATAAAGATTTATTTATTTAATTATTTATTTATGTATTTATTTATTTAAGTTTGAACTGTTGAACTGTTGAACTGAAATAATCAAACTTGGATAAATGCAACAATCTATCACGGAACTAATAAACAACGAGAATAGACAAAAATTAAAGAAATATATATATTTAATACATTATATTTACAGTATATAAAGAAGCCCAGGCAATGGCACTAATCCCTCATTTTGAGCTACATAGTCCATAGAATTACTCCGTTGTGTTGTATCATGTTAAATTCTGAAAAGACAAGAAAAACGTAAGAAACAAGAATTCAGGTTGAGAAATGTGTAAAATAGGTTTAAAGAAACACAAAGTGATTTAAATTAGCATAAAAATGTTATCCCACTCCAAGATGCTGATGCTTTCAATTTGAAGAATTTTCCATCTTTGTTACTTGTCAAATTGATTCTACATGGATTATATGTAAACGGATAATATTCCATTGAATGTTGCATGCTGTATGACTGCTGCCCGCCGGGTTTTCCATGCAGACCTACTCCGGGCTCTTCTGTGTGACCGTTAACCCTTACAAATGGCTGCCAGTCTACAACCCTGAGGTGGTCCGGGCCTACAGGGGCAAGAAGAGGATGGAGGTTCCCCCTCACATCTTCGCCCTCTCCGACAACGCCTACCAGTTCATGCTCACCGGTAACAACACACCAAAAACAATCGCAAACAATCAAATAGTTCTCGTCTGTTTGTAACGTCCCCCTCCTCTGTCTCTAGATCGTGTGAATCAGTCTATTCTCATCACGTAAGTTCTATAAAGAGTAAGGTTTTTTTTCTATTTTCGAAGACATCCTAATAATTAGATTTGGGTTTTGAATGTTTATTCCCAGTGGGGAATCTGGTGCTGGGAAAACCGTCAACACCAAACGTGTCATTCAGTACTTTGCGACAATCGCCGTGGCTACAGATAAGAAGAAGGAGACCAATAGCAAAATGAAGGTGAGAGTCCAGAGGCTGCCATTCTGTTTTAATGGGAGCGGGGGGGGGGGGCACACATTAACATGTTGGCTCTTCAACAGGGGACTCTGGAGGATCAAATCATCCAGGCCAACCCGCTCCTGGAAGCTTTTGGGAATGCCAAGACTGTGAGGAATGACAACTCATCTCGCTTTGTGAGTCAGGCTGCAAGTTTCACTCTGCTTAAGCCGGAGTTTGATCAGCTTAACATAACTCGCTTTTGAAATTTTAGGGTAAATTCATCAGAATACACTTTGGCGCGACGGGCAAACTGGCATCTGCAGACATTGAAACGTGTGAGGTTTTATTAATAATGTCGGGTGTGTATACAGATAAACTGCTGTGAAGCAGACATTCTTAATGTCGTTTTACTTTTTTCCCTAAAGATCTACTGGAAAAATCAAGAGTTACGTTTCAGCTCAAAGCTGAGCGCAGCTATCACATATTTTATCAGCTCACATGCAACAAGAAGCCTGAACTAATCGGTAAACATTTTCCCTTCTTCTTTGCCTCATGATTTGTAACTTACACAAATACTTGAACTGGAATGTCCATTCTTCAGATCTGCTTCTCATCACCACCAACCCATATGACTTCGCCTTCATCAGTCAGGGGGAAATCAGCGTAAAAAGCATCAACGACGCAGAGGAGTTAGTGGCAACGGATGTGAGTTGATTCCATAAAAGCACAGGGTGGTCTCACCAAGCTTCAGCAGCTCGGATTTTTTTTTTCCTTCTCTTTAAACACAGGAAGCCTTTGACATCCTGGGCTTTTTGGCTGACGAGAAAGCATCCGTCTATAAGCTGACCGGAGCTGTTATGCATTATGGCAACATGAAGTTCAAGCAGAAACAGCGGGAGGAGCAGGCCGAGCCGGATGGCACAGAAGGTGGGGAAGATTAACTGCAGTTTACCACAGACAGGTTTGAAAAACAGAATCTGACAGAGACAGATTGAATTTTTCTGTCTCTGCAGAGGCTGATAAAGCTGCATACCTAATGGGCCTGAACTCTGCTGACCTCCTAAAAAACCTCTGTTATCCCAGAGTGAAAGTCGGAAATGAGTATGTGACCAAAGGACAAAACGTGCAGCAGGTATCATCAGAATCTATTTTTGTCTTCTTTTGGTGATTCTCGTTGTTTCCAGGAGGCTTTCAGTTGTTTATGTTCATCTTTTGCTAATAATTTGAAGACTTTACATATCTGCTGGCATCTTATAGGGATCTTTTTAGTTGTTCCAGTCAAAAGTGTATATCCAGTCATCAGATCTTGAATGTCCAAATAATTTGACACTATTAATTAATTAACTGAACAGTTGAACGTTTTTATGGAAGGTTATGGAGGCTTTGTAGTACAACTTTAATTGGTCCCGAGAGCATGGTGTCGTGCCAATCACCGGTGCAGAAACGGCGCTTCCTGCGGGTCAGGAAACGGCTCGTTCAGAGAGTCTTTCCGACTTCTGATCACTTCAGTTGGAGAAATTGTTCCCTGATTTTAAAACTGTGGCTGTAGTGGTGCTTAATTCCAGTCTCCAGTGGGGCAGCGGAGTGCTGATTCAGCCACCGGTACAAATCTAAACCCCCATGAGAAGTCATTCGTCTGAGGCAAAAATCCAAAACCTCTTAAAATAAACCTCTGCAGCAATCCCAGTTTAAACATTTGTCTAGGCCCAAAAGGATAAGCATTTCAGTTCCCCGCGGAGCAGGAGGATTGTGTGAGACTGTGCATTCAGGCCACAGCAGGTGAACTGTTTGTATTTTAGGAGCAAATGTTTAATTTCATTGTTTATACAGTGGGGGGAGCATTTGGCAGCCACCGATTGTGCAAGATGTCCCACTTAAAAAGATGAGAGAGGTCTGTAATTTTTACCCTAGGTACACTTCAACTGTGAGAGAAAGAATGTAAAAGAAAAATCTGTATTTAGCTTCCACAACCAAGCAAGAATTCTGGCCCCACAGACCTGTTACTTCTTCTTTAAGAAGTTATTCTATCCTCCACTCGTTATCTGTATTAATGGCACCTGTTTGAACTCGTTATCTTTATAAAAGCCACCTGTCCACACCTTCAAACAAACAGACTCCAACCTCCACCATGGCCAAGACCAGAGAGCTGTCCAAGGACACCAGGGACAAGATCGTCCATCTGCACCAGACTGGGATGAGCCAATCTACAACAGCCAAGCAGCTTGGTGAGAAGAGATCAACTGTTGGAGCAATTATTAGAAAATTGAATAAGTACAAGATCACTGGACCGGGGGCTCCATGCAAGATCTCTCCTCTTGGGGTACACATGATCTTGAGAACGGTGGAACTGGTCAATGACCTGAAGAAAGCTGGGACCACAGTAACAAAGGTTACTAATAGTAACACACTACGTCTTCATGGATTAAAATCCTGCAGCCCAAAAGGTCCCCCTGCTTAAGCCTGCACATGTCCAGGCCTGTCTAAAGTTTGCATTCATCCAGAGGGCTGGTTTGCTGGTACAAACCTGACTTTTGAGTATATTCCATAGATCTTTAACAGGGTTGTGAGCAGAGGTTTTGGGAGGTTGTTGTAGAGGCGTAATGCTACTAAAACAGTTTTGTATGTTTGAGATTGTTGTCCTGTTCAAACACCAAGTATTCATATTTTAACCAACTAACCCTCAGACAAAAATAAATAGGTTAGGATGTGCAGGAACAACCCAGGAAACGGGTTCAAGTCTGCCATGAAGCGGAAACAGCTGGAGCACCAGTGTCACTGTTCATAGTGAAGCCACTTTGACATCAGCATGAATGGTGAGGGTGCTGACCAAGAAAGAAGCCCCTGCTCGCAAATGGTTCCCTTCAAGTTGGACTGAAATGTGTTGCCTCCCATGTGACCAAGACAAAATCCCTTTTGAAGAAAATATCTGTGGACAGACGAGATTGAGCTATTTAGCCACAGTGACAAAAAGCTTGTTTAGAGGAGTCAGACTGAGGCAAGCATGGTCATGGTAGCATCATGCTGTGGGCTGTGATTACTGAAGCTATATATGCTGTTATCAGTCCAGCCCAAGATTTAAAAAAAACTGCTCAAAAGCATCATTAGAGACCCAAATCAAAACAAACATTCATGGTAATGATGAGAGTATCTAAATGTCTGACCAGGTCATTTGTTCAACTCTGGACTGTAATTTAGATTCATTCTCAGTAGTAGTGCTGTGTTGATTTTGAATCGATTCTTTAAAAAATTCTTAAAAATCGATTCGGACATTAAAAAATCGATTTAATCGTTTAACGCTGTTTGCCCTTTTCACAGCTAAAATAGGAGTGAAAAGTCCAGATGGGGATTTTAAGGCTTAGGTCTGAAAGAGTTAATCCAGTTTCCCCCGGTGAACCAGCCAGTGTTGCGTCATTGAGTTAATCCGAATCAGAATCAGAATCAGCTTTAATGGCCAAGTATGACACATACAAGGAATTTGACTCCGGCAACTTTTCTCTCCAGTACAGAACTTAAATAAGTGAAATAAAGAAATAATACAAATAACATTACAGTCATGTAATTAAAGTAACAGCTCAAAAAAACGTTTTTAATGCCACTGACCCATATGAAAATCTAACTGGAACAGATTGGATTGGATCGGATCGTAATAATCGATTGTAACTCTTGAGAATCGGAATCGATTCCTGAAATTTGAAGCGACACACAGCCAGCCGGTGACATTGTAGTCAACGTTCCCGGCGTAGTGCCCCAAAGTGAAGCGAGCTTCAGGCTTCCCTTTGACCACTTTGGGCTTCAAGTGACACTAACTCATTGGTGTTACATTCTTTTTTAAATAATTCTTGTCATATCTGTGTTTTACCTTTGTATTCTACTTCTTTTAATACATCGCTAATTCTGTTGTGTGTTTTTTCAGTTCAGCACTTTGGTCGGCTGTCATGCTGTTTTTAAATTTGCTATAGAAATAAATGTGGTATGGTATATCTCTTGTCATTGTAAAATGTTTTATTGTATGTGTTATCATAGACTGAAAATGTAAACTTACCATTTATGTATATAATATTTGGCTGAAAACCTGTGCCTCTTTTAACTGATTTGGGGTTTTTTTCTTCCAGATTGGTTTAACATAATTATTCTCACAGATTTTTTTTTATTTCATGAAATTAGAAGGCTCTGGTCTTGAGTCAAAGCAATCCCATCATCCCTTCATCCTCTTTAGGTGTACAACTCCATCGGTGCCCTCGCGAAATCGGTCTACGAGAAGATGTTCTTTTGGATGGTTTTACGAATCAACCAGCAGCTCGACACCAAACAATCCCGACAACATTTCATCGGAGTCCTCGACATCGCTGGCTTTGAGATATTTGATGTAGGGTGTTCGGGATCCAGCCGAATGTTTCCCAGAACATTACTTCATACACTGTGAGTTTATTTAAAATGAAATCTTTACCCTTTCGCCTGTGTTCAGTACAACAGCATGGAGCAGCTCTGCATAAATTTCACCAACGAAAAGCTGCAACAGTTTTTCAACCACCACATGTTTGTGCTGGAACAAGAAGAGTATAAAAAGGAAGGGATTGAATGGGAGTTTATAGACTTTGGTATGGATCTGGCAGCCTGCATTGAGCTCATTGAAAAGGTAATGGCAAATCTCACCTATTACACCAAATAACTTCACAAGCTTCATCATGCTATTTATTGGGATGTTTTGTTTCCAAGCCTATGGGAATCTTCTCCATCCTCGAAGAGGAGTGCATGTTCCCGAAATCCTCGGACACTTCTTTCAAGAACAAACTGTACGACCAACACCTTGGCAAGAACAACTGCTTCTTGAAGCCCAAAGTGGTCAAAGGGAAGCCTGAAGCTCACTTCACTTTGGGGCACTACGCCGGGAACGTTGACTACAACGTCACCGGCTGGCTGGAGAAGAACAAAGACCCGCTCAACGAGTCGGTGGTTCAACTTTATCAAAAGTCGTCAAACAAAATATTGGTAATGTTGTACGCAAGCTTCTCTGGAACTGAGGGTAGGTGGATTTGTCTGTCATTTGTATTGTTATCTCCTTCATGCTGTAGTATATTTCATTAAACAATTTGGGTAAATTTACCAGTTTGTTTGATATTTGTTATGAATGCAGACGCAGCCGGAGGGGGATCTAAGAAGGGATCCAAAAAGAAGGGAGCGTCTTTCCAAACGGTGTCCGCTCTGTTCAGGGTAGCAACATTCCCAGCCAATCCAGTGCTTTTACACCAGTCTAAAACTTAAAAAAAACTAGAAGAAAGACAGTTTTCAATTTGAATGCTTACATTTTCCAACAGGAGAACCTTGGGAAGCTCATGACCAATCTGAGAACCACTCATCCTCACTTTGTGCGCTGCTTGATACCAAATGAAACCAAAACACCAGGTAATTCAGTGTGTTTTATGTATGTTTGGTGCCTCAAACTGAGCCTGATTCTGCAGGAGGTTTATTCCTGTTAAAACAGAGTTGTTCCTTTGCTCTGTTGCACTGTGCATGTTTAGGAGGAAAGATTGCTGCAAGTTCAATGACAGCATTATAATATCATTAGGACTGCATTGGAATGGATGGATTTAATTATACATTCCTATAATTAAACATTCGTAAAGTCTTGCGATGACAGCTGTTAAAAATTGAAATAGTGTGTTCTTTTTTTTCCATATTAAGACATAAAATCATTATCTCTCTTAAATCAGGAGAAATGGAGAACCAGCTGGTTATACACCAGCTTCGCTGTAATGGTGTCCTAGAAGGTATTCGGATCTGCAGGAAAGGATTTCCAAGTAGGATCCTCTATGGAGATTTCAAGCAGAGGTAAACGATTTGTCACATCCAAACATTGCTTAAGGTAAACCTTCATATGCCGATTCTTTAAAAAAAAAATCTTCCTCAGATATAGGATTCTTAATGCCAGCGCAGTTCCAGAGGGACAGTTCATGGATAACAAAAAAGCTGCAGAGAAGCTGCTCGGCTCAATTGATGTGGACCACACACAGTACAAGTTTGGACACACAAAGGTTTTTTGCATTGATTGTTTAAAAATGAAAATAAATACAGATAGTAATTAAGTAATACATACAGTAAATATTGGTCTCTATTTTCAGGTGTTCTTTAAAGCCGGTCTTCTTGGTGCTTTGGAGGAGATGAGAGACGAGCGTTTAGCCCAGGTTGTGATGTCCGTTCAGGCTCTGTGCCGTGGTTACCTCGTACGAATGGAGTATCAGAAGATGGTGGCCAGAAAGTAAACATGTTAACGAAACACATACACATATATGCACATGTATTACAGAAAGACAAACAGGAATGAGCTCAAACAAACCCCAAACGGTCATTGTGTAAAAATTCTAAGTCATATCAAAACATTTCTTGAAGCATGATTGGGAGAACCTTCTGGTGGCCACACGTTCATATTTTTACAGATTTTATGACCGAGATAACTCGAGGTTAAAAAAAACATTTTTGAAAAGAAAGAAATAGAGCTGAAAGCAATACGGTTGAATAAGAGCTTTAGAGCACATACTCTGGATTTTGGGATGATTTTATTTTTAAAGGATGCAAGTGCTACAACAGTGTGTGAAAATATGTAATTTATTTTTCTATTGTATTCTTTTTTTCCATTTTTTTTTACACATTGTATAATGTTACACTACCTAAAATCAACATTTTTGATTGAGTCATACATTTTCATGTTTTTTTTTTTTTCATGGAGGAAGTAGCAGACTGAAAGGCATGGTGGAACCAGAATAATAATAAGTTGGGCTACCAGTTAAAAGCTTTAAAAAAAACTAGCATTATGAGTCTTTTTTCAAGATTAAAACCATGTCTATATCGTACAGTATATCAGTTTGTAATAAAAAAGTAAAATTGTTATAACTTTCATTCATCAAACAAAATAAGGTAAATAAAAATAAAAAATACTAAGAAGGAATCTAAAAATTGCCTGCAAAAAATAAACAATAAATGTAAACATGATTCACTTTGTAGATTTAATCTGATTTAAAGTTCTGGCAGAAAGAGATAAATATATTTAGAACTATTCTGAACTGTAATGAAATTGCTCTAAATATATGTTGAATTATTTTTACCCTATTCATAAATAGCTAGATATACGCTAGCTGGATATAATAAGCCAAGCACCTTTTAGAAAATCCATGAAAGAAATGTATTAATAAACGCACATAAAGTCTAAACTCATGTTAGAATGTAACAGTAGGTTAACACCTTTTTATGTGAGCCACAAGTAGACTAACAAGTAGACTAACTAACCCCTCTCAAGCTAGGGAGGGGTTAGTTAGCTTAGCTTAGCTTAGCATGAAAACTGGAGGTAGATAGCAGTTAGAGCTAAATACACAGATTTTTAAGCAAAAGAAGTTGCATAAAGACCCACTAAATAAAAGTTAATTGTTGGACTGATTCAATTAAATTTAATTAAATTCAAATACTGAATCCTTTTCTATTTCTGAACTAAATGATCATTTTAATTTTTAAATTAAATTTTAATTTTAATGATCATTTTAATGCTAACAGACTAGCCACTTGTTTTGTTGTTGTAGCTAAATATGGTTAGCTAAACTGTAGATTTAATTAACAAAATAATATTTTATACTTCTGATGTTATCAAATCACCAAAGAGAATAAATTATACATTTAATGGAAGTAGTGTCACTTTGCCAGCTCCAGCTAGCAGCCAGGCATCTTAGCTTAGCTTAGCATAAAGAATGAAGATAGTAGATGGGTTTTCTGTGCAGATTTCTACCCGTTTTTGTTTTGGTCTTGCTTCCTGCATTGGAAAGCCTCCTCCAGACTAATGGGTCTGTTTAGTGAAAAGTATCTGCTTGTAAAACATTCTCAAAAGTGCATAATTTGTAAAACAAACAATACCGGAATGCAAATAGCAATGTGAGACCAGAGTTCACTAAGGCCAGCACTGATCCCGGAACGCACACACAACCATAGCGTCGCCGGACCGAGGTATATATCCCACACCGCAGCCAGGTGCGCCTCTTCCTCCCTGCTCTGCACCTTGTTCGATGTTTCAGTAGCAGTCCTGCGTCCTTTCACCACCCATGACCAAGGGACCGGATTGAACTTGGTCAATGGAGATCCAACAATATTGAGAAAGCGCACGATGAGATAACGGTAGTGTAGGGTGACCAGGCGTCCCGAGTTACCCAGGACGCTCCCATTGTCCGAGCCATTTGTCCTGTGTCCCCAAGGAGGTTTACAAACCCATTACCTTGTCCCGATTTCATCCAGCCTTTGTCCCGATTTTTAACCAATGTTATGGCTTACAGCGCACAGAACTAATTGTTTTTGCACGTCAATCACAAAGTTATCATAGGGATGGTAATAAACCAATGAAAAAGCACTTTCTCGGAATAGTGCTGGGAAAAGAACATGCTGCGTTTTGTGCTGTATGTAAGTGTGAATTCTCCGTTGCTCACTGTGGGAACGCGGACGTGCAGAGCCATGTTAAAACTAGCAAACATAAGCGGTGGCACATAAGAGTCACTAATGTTAGGGGAGGACAGTAATGCTGTTACTTTGTTTTGTTTCTAAACAAGTTTCGGTCCGTTAAATTGTTTTTGTTTTTTTTACTGTTCACAAAAGGGCTACTTTTAATATTGCCCAAACAAATGTGTTTGAAAAATACAGGATTGTTCCGATAAAAATGCTGAACTAAAAAGATTACAAAAGAAAGTCCTTATTTTGAAAAATTAGACGTTCAAGATTTACTACTTTTGCCCTTTCTGCAATAAAAAGCAGTTACAAGTCACCAGCGAGGATATGTCAGCCTTTCATTTTTGGTCAAATTTAGGTGTCGCATTTTTTAGTTTTGAAAATCTGGTCACCCCATGGTAGTGTGTAGAGAAGCTTGGTTTGTGGTGGAAATTGGATTCATCTGGGAACAGCCCCGTTCACATTCTGCACTTGATATGGACATGGTATTCACAGTTGTTAACAGTTCTTTCAGTTCATCAGGAATGTATTTTTCCCCTGTTTCCATGTACTCTCTGTGGCCACAATGACAGTCTATGTTGTTATTTTGACAAGTTGTCCTGTTCCAGCAGGATCCGCTTCTAATTAGGCCCTGATCACAACATTAAAAGTTTAAGAAAAAACGTAGTTACCAAATGTGTTGTTCCTAGGATAATGAGTTCCCTGTTGTTAGATAGTATAAAAAAAAAGAAACTTCAGGTTTAAAAAAGAAATTAAAATGTGTTTTACAAAATGTGTTCATTTTAACCTCATCAGGTCTTCAGATTATGTGGAAATCTTAGTGAGAACATCATTCTAGGGGCTAAAATGGCTGATGCAGATGTTCTACTCCAACAGGGAGGCCATCTACACAATCCAGTACAACTTCCGCTCTTTCATGAACGTCAAGCACTGGCCATGGATGAAGCTGTATTTCAAGCTAAAACCTCTTCTGAAGAGTGCAGAGGCCGAGAAGGAGATGGCGCAGATGAAGGTTGATTTCACAAAACTCAAGGAGGATCTGTCCAAATCGGAGAACCGGAGGAAGGAACTTGAGGAGAAGATGGTCTCGATTGTGCAAGAGAAGAACGATCTACTGCTTCAAGTCCAGGCGGTAAGTTACACCAAAGAGTGCGTTATTTTCTGCTTGTGATTATTTTCTCTATGATGCATAAACTGGATTTCAGGAAGCTGACAGCCTGCTGGATGCAGAGGAGAGATGTGAAGGGCTCATCAAAAGCAAAATCCAGCTAGAAGCCAAACTGAAGGAGGTGACGGAGAGGCTGGAAGACGAGGAAGAGGTCAACGCTGAACTGACAGCCAAGAAGAGAAAACTGGAGGACGAGTGCACTGAACTGAAGAGGGACATTGACGACTTGGAACTCACCTTAGCCAAAGTAGAGAAGGAGAAGCACGCTGTAGAAAACAAGGTTGGTCACACACAAAAATAAAAAAATCACACCTGAATCAAGTACTGCAGGAAAGAAGATAACGTTAGCCTTTGAATCCATGAATTTAGGTGAAAAATCTCACTGAGGAACTCCAGAGTCAAGATGAAAACATGTCCAAGATGTCCAAAGAGAAGAAAGCTCTGCAGGAAGCTCATCAGCAAACCCTGGACGACCTGCAGTCAGAGGAGGACAAAGTCAATTCTCTGACCAAAGCTAAAACCAAGCTGGAGCAACAAGTAGACGATGTGAGTTTCTAAGAACACAGCAAAAACTATTGTGGTTTTCATAAACCTTTAAATGAATGAGTTCTTAATTGTAGCTGGAAGGTTCTCTGGAACAAGAGAAGAAGGTCCGCATGGATCTGGAGAGAGCCAAGAGGAAGCTGGAAGGAGATCTAAAACTTGCTCAGGAATCCATAATGGATCTGGAGAATGAGAAGCAGCAGCAGGATGAAAAGCTTAAAAAGTAAGAAGTTGATGTTTTCACCTTTAATGATGAAGCGAAACTTATGAAGTTGCATTTAGATAAAAAAAAAATGCATTAAAGAATGTATACCAGGAGAGTAAAAAACATACATTTCTCTAATGAATGTGTTATATTTTATTCGAATGAACAGTGAGGTTTGGTTTGGTTTACTTTACAGAAAAGATTTTGAGTTGTCCCAGCTGCAGACCAAGATAGAAGATGAGCAAGCAGTCAACGGTCAGCTGCAGAAGAAAATTAAAGAGCTCCAGGTGAGAAAGTTCACATCAAATAAAGACAATGGGCATTATTTGCTCTCTTACAGCGTGGATAACGTGTTGCTTGAGGCTAAACTGCATGCTGTTTGTGGGAGTCATTTCCCACAATTTCCAAGTTTAATTTCTTACTTTAGTCTCGCGGTCTGATCAAAACAGTCCCCCTTCCATCATTTCTAAGCTCTCTGGCTTGAATTCTTTTGGAAACATCATGAGGTCCATTTTGTCTGTCCATTGACCTGCTCACAGTACTGGAAATAAAAACTGGAACACTGAATTTTAAGAAGAAAGTATGTAGAAGGCCTGTAATCTGAAGGTATCACTGATAGAGAGCAAATGGTAAAACTATGTCAAAGAAAACAATAACTACAGGAGAATGTTGAGCTCAGCATTGCTTTAGCTCAGTGGTTCTCAATTGTTTTATGACAACTCAAATGGTAACATTTAATCAAGACTGCTCAGACTGTGATTCTCAGAAAAGGTACAAATGATCCACTGGGTCTGGGATGTGCCTTTTTAGACTAAAACGTAACATTCAAAACTTTTAAACTGTAAACATTGGTTACTTGTCAGCTTCATTAGCTTATTCCTTTTCAAAACTATATATATATATATATATAATCTCATTATTAATAAATCCCTTTCATTATTTTCCCCATTTCTTTTTAAAAATTCCACTTTTTCTATTTATTTATCTGAATTCCACTTTTTCTATTCTGACCGTATTTATAGTTATGTAGTGAATGAAAATAATCTAAGAAATCTATGGCCAAAAAGAACCACATTTACTGTTATTCACAAATATTTTCACAAATAACTGTGCTGGGGTTCAAAAGCATTTCCCTGTCATTTTAAAAGAACTAAAACATTGTAAAACAAATAATCTCATCTTTTTCACATTTTATGAAGAAAAATTTCCCTTTAAAAATGCTTTAGTTGAACTCAGCATTAACAACATGTCTCACACAGAGACATGGAAACAGTAAATCCTTGTTCTGACTTCCATAATGACCAGGACCATTTTTCATTTTTACTTCCTGTCTCCGTTCCAGACTCCACTGAAATACATGTCAGTGTTTTAGTGTTAAGCTCTCATGTTGCTGCAGACGTTCCAGTCCATGAGGTGACAGAACTTATAGGGTTGTTCTCCCGATTCATAAACATCGCTAGCCCTGACCCTGTGCGCTAAGCTTAGAGTTTTTTTAATTTTATTTGGAGGACGTCAGTTTTTCGCCATGGCTGGCGGTCTTATTCTGTCCGTGTGGAGAGGAGGGCCCACCCGACTCGACCCAAGCCTAACCAGGTAACAGGTACAGCAGCTGCAGCCGCCAAAACACTACAGGAACAGCGTTTTATTGTCGATTCCATTTCGTTTGTTAAATACCGTGATTCCGTCCTTTCCCACATTGCGAACTCCTACTCTTTCAGTCTGTGCACCAGTGTATGTGTCTGTGGACACTACTTCTGCTGGGTTGAACAGGCAGCCTGTTGATTAGTTTGAGCACTACTGCCACCTAGTGACTGGAGGCTTGTTTATTGTTCTTCAAGCATGAATAAAGACAAAAGCCGTCCTGCCTCTCGCGCCCCGCCGGCCACCTCACCCCGACCCCTGGGAGAGCACGCCCCACTATTTGAGAAGCACTGCTTTAGCTATTTTCAAGATACTCTGTTGTTCATTGATGCTGTCAGTGTTGACAATGTTGCCACCTACTGTTGAAGCATTGGTATTTCAGCATTTTTGATTTTAATCTAAAAAAAAATGTGTAGAAGCAGAGGAAAAAACACCCATTTAAAAAGTATTAGGAGTAGCACAGGTTGGAACTAGGTCTCCTGGACCCTGTACTAACCAGAGCACAGCACTGACATTTTACAGTCTGGAAACAAATTTCTTGATGTCTTCATTTGTGGTGATTATGATGTTTTGGCTGTCTAACTTTACAATCTCTAAATTTTTTCAAAAGGCACGCATTGAGGAGTTGGAAGAGGAGATTGAAGCTGAACGCTCAGCTCGAGCCAAAGTGGAGAAGCAGAGATCCGATCTGTCCAGAGAGCTAGAAGAGACCACTGAGAGGCTGGAGGAGGCCGGTGGAGCCACCGCCGCTCAAGTCGAGATAAACAAGAAGCGTGAAGCCGAGTTCCTCAAACTGCGGAGGGACCTGGAGGAGTCTTCGCTGCAGCACGAAGCCACGTCCGCCACTCTGCGAAAGAAGCACGCGGACAGCGTGGCCGAGATGGGAGACCAGCTGGATAACATCCAGAGAGTCAGGCAGAAGCTAGAGAAGGAGAAGAGCGAGTTGAGGCTGGAGTTGGACGACCTGTCGAGCAACATGGAAACTGTGGCCAAAGCAAAGGTTGGTTGTCAACTTTGACATTTCTACTCCCAATCAACAGGGAAGTAACATTACGTCTTTTTTTTTTTCAAACTTCAAGATTAATTTAGAGAAAATGTGCCATTCACTTGAAGATCAACTGAGTGAAGCAAAAAGCAAAGAGGAGGAGCATCTGAGGCTCATAAATGATCTTTCAAGCCAGCAAGCTCGGCTGACAACAGAAAATGGTAACATTCTATTCATTCCATCCTAATCCAGAGATTAAATCTGATTTTCTCATAGCCACACCAATAAAAATGTTCTATTAATCTACCAGGTGAGATGGGTCGCCAGCTGGAAGAAAAGGAGTCCTTAATGTCACAGCTGACCCGGGTAAAGCAAGGCTTCATTCAGCAGATTGAGGAGCTAAAGCGACTTCATGAGGAGGAGGTGAAGGTGAGGTCCTGAAAAACGTCCTAAGCATCTTATACATTATAGTGATAAAAGTTAATAAAAGTAAGTACAATTTTATTAATAGGGCACCTTTCAAGATATAAGGCAAACAAGATGCATGACATAGTAAATGAAAATAACAATGAAGAGAAAGCAATTTTAAAAAGATAGGTCTTTAGCTGGGCTTTAAAAGAGACATGGTTTCCTTCCCTGTGCTCAGGCGAAAAATGCCCTGGCTCACAGTTTGCAGTCATCTCGTCACGACTGCGAGCTCCTGAGAGAGCAGTACGAGGAGGAACAAGAAGCCAAAGCTGAGCTGCACCGCTGCCTGTCCAAGGCCAACAGCGAGGTCGCTCAGTGGAGAAACAAATACGAGACCGATGCCATCCAACGGACTGAGGAGCTAGAGGAGGCCAAGTAGGATCGATGTCAAAATTAGTTCACAACAAGGGGATTTACGGGGGGAGTCTTACGGTCCGGTTGATGTTTTCCCACAGGAAAAGGTTAGCTCTACGTCTGCAGGATGCAGAAGAAGGTGTGGAGGCTGCTAACTCAAAGTGCTCCTCCCTCGAGAAGACAAAACAGCGACTGCAGGGTGAGGTGGAGGACCTGATGATGGACGTGGAAAGGTCCAATGCTGCTGCTGCAGCTTTGGACAAGAAGCAAAGAAATTTTGACAAGGTTTGATCACACAGACTTTTTGTCCACGCAACTGAGACATTATCAAAGAGACTTCTTCAATGCAAAATTAGCTGAATTAGAATGACATAGGTACTCATGAAATACTCTGTAGATACCAGACAGACCCATTTTAGGCAGGTCTAGAATGGACACCAGAGGTCATAGGTGGTAGCAGGCAGTTGCAAGAGCGTTGGGCAGTTAAAGCAGTGCCCTAAGTGACCCAGAGAATACTTCATAGGCACATTAGACAACATTACCAGCCCTGGATGTAGGTTAATGCAGGTCACACTGTGGTAGTAGGTTTACTGTAGAATTACATGAGATAAATTGGGCTGTTGTGAACCCTGTGGGGGTCCTGCTACCACAGCTCCCGCCAAGCAACTCTACCGGACCATTTCTGAGTACATACCCCAAGACCTGTACTCGGTTGGTTCCTGAAATGGCCACAAAAATGGCGCTGTCAGCCCAGTCCTGTGAAGTGGAGACACGCATACCATGAAGTTCAGATTGCGGAAACGGGCCTGAAGAAGGCAGCAGAGGAACATTTGTTGTCGGAACACAATGTTTTCTGTCAAGTCTCCAGAATATTCAGAAAAGTTGAGATTCTATGGTCTGAACCATGACAAATAAAAAGAGATCCAGACTGTCGCTAGTAGAAAGTGTTCAGTGTATCTCTTGCACAAATGGACAAATCAAAACATCCGTCCATCGTATATACCCCCTTATCCTTGAGGGTTATGGGGGCACTGGCGCCTATCTCCAGTGGTCATTGGGCGAGAGGTAGGGTACACCGTGAACAGGTCGCAAGTCCATCCCAGGGCAAAACAGAGACACACAATCATGCACACACTCACACCTCCGGCCAATTTAGAGAGACCATTAAAACAACCATATCTTTACCCCAGCAATGCAAACTCACTCAAGAGACTTATTTATACACTTAACTGCACCTTGTTAAAGAAGGGGAGTATATCCTCACATGTTTATCTGTATGGACTATGTGTAGCCAAACTGGCTCTAACTGGTACCCACTGTGTTCGGTTTCTGGGTGGGTGACGTAACTGTCTAACTGTGCGTGTGCGGCTGCAAAAACGAATTAACACATTTCTGCTGAGCAATGGAACCACAAAGAGCGGAGAATTGTATCTGTTTGCAAGCAGATCTTCAGTTTCATTTTAGTGAAACTGAAACTGTAATTTTCCCCTGAAAGACAACAATACGCTTCTTTATTTTAATCATCTCCAACACCGTCATGGCTTTTGGACAGTGGGAGGAAGCTGAAGTACCCAGAGCGAACCCATGCACAGGGAGGACAAGCAAACTATATGCAGAAAGACTACAGGTTGGAATTTGAACCTAAGACATTCTTGCTACCAACTGTGTCACTAAGCAGGACCCAAATCAAAACAAATATTATTACACATTTGAACCAAAGAATTTCCCTTGAACCTTAGTAACTGATGCGAAAATACTTTTCTAGCCATGCCAGTAGATTCAGCTAATCTAGTCAACAGCTCCCCAATAAAACTGAATTTGGAGAACCAAGAAGAAATGTCCCTGTCAGGCTAGGTCATACCCACCATAAAAGAAGTACCTCCATACAGAAATATAAAGCTCAATCTGAGGAGCCCTTGGTTTGACTCCTGCATGACTCAAAACTACAACTTCTGTACTGATGACTCCTTCAGGGAACTTGACCTCAAATATCCAAACTATCCCTTTAATTTAGCAATGACACACGTGCATTTGCCTGTGTGTGTACAGGTGGTGACTGAGTGGAAGCAAAAACACGAGGAGGGTCAAGCAGAGTTGGAATCGACCCTAAAAGAGGTCCGGTCTTTGGGGACCGAGAACTTCAAGATGAAGAATGCTTTAGAAGAATGCCTGGAACAGGTGGAGACCCTCAAACGAGAGAATAAAAATCTGCAACGTGAGTAAAAAGCCTTATTGTGAATTCATACTGATGCTTTGTTGGTGGCTGAACAATTCATTAGATTTTTTTTTCATTGCAGAGGAAATAATGGATCTGACAGAGCAGCTGGGAGAGATGGGCAAAACCATCCATGAGCTTGAGAAATCCAAGAAACAGGGGGAGCAGGAGAAGTTAGAGGCCCAGGCGGCTCTGGAAGAAGCAGAGGTGTGTGAGAAGAAGATTATTAGGCATAAACAATCATGTGACTTCCGCCATTCTTAACTGAAGCTGCATCTCTTTTATGAACTCAGGCCTCGTTGGAGCATGAGGAGTCCAAAATCCTGCGTGTCCAGCTGGAGCTGAACCAGGTGAAGTCCGAGGTGGACAAGAAGATGGCCGAGAAGGACGAAGAGATCGACCAGCTGAAGAGGAACAGCCAACGAGTCATCGACACCATGCAGAGCAATCTGGACGCCGAGGTTCGGAGCAGGAACGACGCCCTTAGAGTTAAGAAGAAGATGGAAGGAGATCTGAATGAGATGGAGATCCAGCTGAGCCATGCCAACCGGCAAGCTGCCGAGGCTCAGAAACAACTGAGGAACATGCAAGTTCAGGTCAAGGTATGTTCAGCTCCAGGGAGAAACGAGATGAGTTAGGGTTCCAATACGGTCTGAGGGGTCGGAAATATCTATCTATCTATCTATCTATCTATCTATCTATCTATCTATCTATCTATCTATCTATCTATCTATCTATCTATCTATCTATCTATCTATCTATCTATCTATCTATCTATCTATCTATCTATCTATCTATCTATCTATCTATCTATCTATCTATCTATCTATCTATCTATCTATCTATCTATCTATCTATCTATCTATCTATCTATCTATCTATCTATCTATCTATCTATCTATCTATCTATCTATCTATCTATCTATCTATCTATCTATCTATCTATCTATCTATCTATCTATCTATCTATCTATCTATCTATCTATCTATCTATCTATCTATCTATCTATCTATCTATCTATCTATCTATCTATCTATCTATCTATCTATCTATCTATCTATCTATCTATCTATCTATCTATCTATCTATCTATCTATCTATCTATCTATCTATCTATCTATCTATCTATCTATCTATCTATCTATCTATCTATCTATCTATCTATCTATCTATCTATCTATCTATCTATCTATCTATCTATCTATCTATCTATCTATCTATCTATCTATCTATCTATCTATCTATCTATCTATCTATCTATCTATCTATCTATCTATCTATCTATCTATCTATCTATCTATCTATCTATCTATCTATCTATCTATCTATCTATCTATCTATCTATCTATCTATCTATCTATCTATCTATCTATCTATCTATCTATCTATCTATCTATCTATCTATCTATCTATCTATCTATCTATCTATCTATCTATCTATCTATCTATCTATCTATCTATCTATCTATCTATCTATCTATCTATCTATCTATCTATCTATCTATCTATCTATCTATCTATCTATTGTTCAGGAACCCTGATAAAATCGATGCGCTTCATCTGCGGATGATTTGACTGTTCAGGAGATCCAGATTCACCTTGACGAAGCCCTGAGGAGCAACGATGACTTGAAAGAGCAGGCGGCCGTCTCTGAGCGCAGAAACAACCTCATGCAGGCTGAGATGGAGGAGATCCGAGCAGCTTTGGAGCAAACTGAGAGGAGCCGGAAGCTCGCAGAGCAGGAGCTGCTGGATGCTAGCGAGAGAGTGCAACTGCTTCACTCGCAGGTTCAGACCCAGACTTTCATCCCATCTGCTTGAAATTAATGCCTTTTAGTCAATGTCTTCACTGCATTTATCATATAGTCTTTCTTCACTACACTTTAAAGGTTGTATGGATTCATAGTGATTGATTGGACTGCTGCTCCGTCGCCAGAAACAATGGATCTGGCAGTGAGACTCTGCTAAACCACAGAAAGGAACTGAATTCGTCATGGAATCTGGCAACCTTTTTAAATTTTAACATTTCACAAATTCGTTTTATTTTCAGTCTACTGAATTTGTGACAATAGCAATAAAAGTCAGATTAGTGCTGAAAAGAACATCAGCTGTCAAAATTGTCATTGTGAATTAAGGCGCTTTTAGCTGAATTCATGAATATCTTTTGCAACTCCGTTCATCATCACTGTCCAGGTTTTTATATTTTCTCATGTTGTTAGAAGGTCCATCTTAAGGGATTCTTCTAGCTGAGGTTCACTCAGCCAGTCAGGAACAGAGTGATTAAAATAAAAACTTGCACAAACTTGGTTCTCTGGCTGTACAAAACTGAACATGTGCCATCAAATGATCTAAAGCTTTTGGCTAAACCAACACAGAATGGTTACCAAGACATAAAATCAATCACTTTATCGGATTAATGGCTAATACTGGTTTAAGGTTGTGTTTAAAATCTGAAATAATTCTGATTTATTCTCGTTTTCTTTTTAGGTGCTATAACTAATATCAACTAATTTGATCAAAGCTTGGACCAATTCAAAAATTTAGTCTAACAAACACAACCTATGATCAAGTGGATCAAATAGCAGGTTGTTTTTGATGCATTTACAGAATGAACATGTGGGAGTTTGAGGTTTAAATGTATTATTGGACAGAGGAATACACAAAAAATGTTGATATTAGGGTTAGATTATTGGTCTGAGACCAATCAAGGAGATATCGACCAGTTTCGATCCCTGGCCGATTCATTGGTACACAACTAATAGCGTTTGTTGATTGCTTTGAAAGGTCTCATTCACTTGTTTTGTTTCAATAAATTACCTGTGGTCTCCAGTATGAATGAATGACTTGAAAGATCTGGCGCATTTGTCACAATCAGTGTGTTTCTCCTAACTCATGTCGAACCAATATCTGCCAACAGAATACCAGCCTGCTAAACAGCCGGAAGAAGCTGGAGGCTGACCTGTCTATGATTCAGGGCGAGATGGACGACAGTGTCCAGGCAGCGAGGAACGCTGAAGACAAAGCTAAAAAGGCCATCACTGATGTAAGTTTAATTGGTATTTGTGTCTCTCTGTAGAAAGCGTCTGGCTTTATGCATTTACATCCAACTTTTCAGGCTGCCATGATGGCTGAGGAGCTGAAGAAAGAGCAGGACACCAGCGCTCACCTGGAGAGAATGAAGAAGAACCTGGAGGCAACGGTAAAAGACCTGCAGCAACGTCTCGATGAGGCTGAGAACTTGGCCATGAAAGGTGGGAAGAAGCAACTCCAAAAGCTGGAAGCAAGGGTAAATTGTTCCAGATATTCAGCTCTCTAGTTGTCCTATAATTTAAGAGTTGCACAGTTCAGATTTCAGACATGCAAGCTGTTTGTCTTCCTCTGCAGGTGCGAGAGCTTGAGACTGAACTTGAAGCAGAACAAAGACATGGGTCCGACTCCGTTAAAGGTGTGCGCAAACTTGAGCGCCGGCTCAAGGAGCTCACGTATCAGGTAAGAACAACCTCTTGTTTTAGAGACGTTTCCTAAAAATAAATGACATACGGATCCTTAGTTTCTCATCTGCAACCACAAACCAGTCTGAGGAGGATAAGAAAAACATGATGAGGCTGCAGGAGCTGGTGGACAAACTCCAACTGAAAGTCAAAGTGTACAAGCGCCAGGCTGAAGAGGCTGTGAGTAGCCTTCCACTATCATCTATCAGCTAAAGTGGCATTTACTTTATTTATTGATTTTATTTGCATTGTACAGGAGGAGCAAGCCAACACCCATCTGACTAAACTGAGGAAGGTGCAGCATGAGTTGGAGGAGGCTGAAGAGCGGGCAGACATCGCAGAGTCTCAGATAAATAAAATGAAAGCAAAGAGTCGCGATTTGGGCAAGGTAGGTCAATCATACAATACAGCAAATGAAACCGTTTTAGAGATATTCACTTTTAACTTGTGTTTTCTTTTTCCCTAATTTTCCAGTCGAAAGACGGTAGAGAATAGTCTACATTGGCTGCCATGAAGACAACAGAACCGTCTCTGAGTAAAACTGAGTTAGTTTGCAACATACTCTTAACCAAATGGGCTTTTTTTTTTTTTTTTTATTAAAGTCATTTTGTGCTAAATTCCATCTGATATTGGATAAATTCCAGAGGTGGGTAGTAACTAATTACATTTACTTGAGTAACTTTTTGGAAAAAATGTACTTTTAAGAGTAGCTTTACTACACCGTACTTTTTACTTTTACTGGAGTAATATTATTATGAAGTATTGGTACTCTTACTTGAGTAAAATTTCTTGATGCTCTATCCATTGTGAGTAAATTCAGTGAATGAAGAAACTTGTTTTTTATTTTTTTATACGCCAGACAGACATGCACCTTTAGCTTATCAAAGGAGACTACCTGTTTCTACACAAAACTATCTATCTGTTGAGCTCGTCGTTTCATTTTGAGGTCAGGTGACTATACAGTAAACACCATACTCTTTTACTGGAAGAACTTTTTACCCCGTTCTAAGATATGTATGTACATTATCTACTATAAGTATTACATTGAAACACAGACTTAAAAAAGTGTTTGTTCTGATTAAAATTTGTTATTTTGTTTAAATGTAATTTTTTTAAATTTTTTTATTTTGATCTTTAAATTACCAGAATATGCCCATAACTTTATATTTTTGTTTGTTTGATGACATCATTTTTAGAAAACTTTAAATCAGATGTTACTCAGTACTTGAGTAGCCTTGTTACCAAATACTTTTTTTATTCGAGTAATTTTTTGGTCAGCTACTTTTTACTTTTACTTGAGTAAAAATATGCTGAAGTAGTGCTACTCTTACTTGAATCCAATTTTTGGGTACTCCACCCACCTCTGATAAATTCTGACCTTACAATAGTTATAGTTGGATTAGGGGCTTTTCTCCAATATGCCATCTGTCACAGAGGTATGTTTTCTACCACCACAGGGCGCTGAAGTAGTGAACGTTCATACTTTACACATCCTGACTTTAAATAAAAATTGGGGCAATTGTCTTGAGAAATTGCCTTGTGTGTGGGTGGGTGTTATAGTGGTTGTATGTTGCCTTAAATGCAATAAAATATATACACACGAAAATTATGTATACTTTTTGATTCATTGCATAAATGCAGTCAGAACATAACATGAGAGAAAGAAAAGCTGGGATGATGAGAAGACTAAAAAATAAGTAAAAACTGCTGTCTACTTATGTGTTGTATTTCCCCGGCAGTCATCCATCCATCACCACTGCAGAGATTAGTCAGAGTATGTGGAGAACTTTTGTATTCATACTTTAAAATGGACCAAAACTAACAGATACATCTGAACGTGGAAAGCCATGAAATTTTGAAGAGAGAAATCTAATGCCATTGAAGTATTTTCCTC